>JAUPMV010000134.1:0-107153 GCA_030848855.1 Branchinecta sandiegonensis
AAAGATTAAAGTGGACAGAGAATAGTGGACAGACTATAGTGGAAAGACTATAGTGGAAAGACTCTAGTGGACAGAATAAAGACGAGACTATAGTGGAAAGACTAAAGTGGACAGAGAATAGTGGAAAGACTAAATTGGAAAGACTGTAGTGGACAGAATAAAGTGGAGACTATAGTGGAAAAACTAAAGTGGAAAGACTAAAGTGGACAGATTATAGTGGAAAGACTAAAGTGGACAGACTAAAGTGGAAAGACACTAAAGTGGAAAGACTAAGTGGACAGACCATAGTGGAAAGACTATTGTGGAAAGACTCTAGTGGACAGAATAAAGTGGAGGGACTATAGTGGAAAGCCTAAAGTGGACAGAGAATAGTGGAAAGACTAAAGTGGACAGACTATAGTGGAAAGACTGAAGTGGACAGAATAAAGTGGAGACTATAGTGGATAGACTAAAGTGGACAGAGAATAGTGGAAAGACTAAATTGGAAAGACTGTAGTGGACAGAATAAAGTGGAGACTATAGTGGAAAGACTAAAATGGAAGACTAAAGTGGACAGACTATAGTTGAAAGACTTGACAGAGAATTGGAAAGACTAAATTGGAAAGACTGTAGTGGACAGACTATAGTGGAAAGACTATAGTGGAAAGACTGCAGTGGACAGAATAAAGTGGAGAGTATAGTGGAAAGACTATAGTGGACAGAGAATAGTGGAAAGACTAAAGTGGACAGACTATAGTGGAAAGACTATAGTGGAGAGACTGTAGTGGACAGAATAAAGTGGAGACTATAGTGGAAAGACTAAAGTGGAAAGACTAAAGTGGACAGAAAATAGTGGAAAAACTGTAGTGGACAGAATAAAGTGGAGACTATAGTGGAAAGACTAAAGTGGAAAGACTAAAGTGGACAGACTATAGTGGAAAGACTGAAGTGGAAAGACTCAGTGGACAGACTAAAGTGTACACACTGAAGTGGACAGAATAAAGTGGAAAGACTAAAGTGGACAGACTATAGTGGAAAGACTAAAGTGGACAGACTAAAGTTGAAAGATTAAAGTGGAAAGACTGAAGTGGACAGACTATAGTGGAAAGACTATAGTGGAAAGACTGTAGTGGACAGAATCAATTGGAGACTATAGTGGAAAGACTAAAGTAGAAAGACTAAAGTGGACAGAGAATAGTGGAAAGACTAAAGTGGACAGACTATAGTGGAAAGACTAAAGTGGACAGACTAAAGTGGAAAGACTAAAGTGGAAAGACTAAAGTGGACAGACTATAGTGGAAAGACTATAGTGGAAAGACTGTGGTGGACAGAATAAAGTAGAGAGTATAGTGGAAAGACTAAAGTGGACAAAGAATAGTGGAAAGACTAAAGTGGACAGACTATAGTGGAAAGACTATAGTGGAAAGACTGTAGTGGACAAAAGAAAGTGAAGACTATAGTGGAAAGACTAAAGTATAAAGACTAAAGTGGACAGCCTATAGTGGAAAGACTGAAGTGGACGGACTAAAGTGGAAAAACTAAAGTGGAAAGAATAAAGTGGAAAGACTGTAGTGGACAGAATAAAGTGGAGACTATAGTGGAAAGACTAAAGTGGACAGACTAAAGTGGACAGACTCCAGTGGGAAGACTAAGTGGACAGAATAAAGCGGAAAGACTAAAGTGGAAAGACTAAAATGGACAGACTATAGTGGAAAGACTAAATTGAACAGACTAAAGTGGAAAGACTAAAGTGGAAAGACTAAAGTGGACGGACTAGAGTGGACAGACTCTAGTGGAAAGACTAAGTGGACAGACTAAAGCGGAAAGACTAAAGTGGAAAGACTAAAGTGGACAGACTATAGTGGAAAGACTAAAGTGGACAGACTAAAGTCGAAAGACTAAATTGGAAAGACTAAAGTGGACAGACTATAGTGGAAAGACTATAGTGGACAGACTAAAGTGGAAAGACTAAAGTGGACAGACTAAAGTGGACAGACTTTAGTGGAAAGACTAAGTGGACAGAGTAAAGCGGAAAGACTAAAGTGGAAAGACTAAAGTGGACCTACTATAGTGGAAAGACTAAAGTGGACAGACTAAAGTGGAAAGACTAAAGTGGAAAGACTAAAGTGGACAGACTATAGTGGAAAGACTAAAGTGGACAGACTATAGTGGAAAGACAGAAGTGGATAGACTAAAGTGGAAAAACTAAAGTGGAAAGACCAAAGTGGACAGACTATAGTGGAAAGACTATAGTGGAAAGACTGTAGTGGACAGAATAAAGTGGAGACTTTAGTGGAAAGACTAAAGTGGATAGACTAAAGTGGACAGACTCTAGTGGAAAGACTAAGTGAACAGACTAAAGTGCAAAGACTAAAGTTGACAGACAATATTGGAAAGACTATAGTGGAAAGACTAAGTGGACAGAATAAAGCGGAAAGACTAAAGTGGACAGACTAAAGTGGAAAGACTAAAGTGGACAGACTCTAGTGGAAAGACTGAAGCGGAAAGACTAAAGTGGACAGAGAGTAGTGGAAAGATTAAAGTGGACAGACTATATTGGAAAGACTAAAGTGGACAGAAAGTGGAAAGACTATAGTGGAAAGACTGTAGTGGACAGAATAAAGTGGAGACTATAGTGGAAAGACTAAAGTGGAAAGACTAAAGTGGAAAGATTAAAGTGGACAGACTATAGTGGAAAGACTATAGTGGAAAGACTGTAGTGGACAGAATAGAGTGGAGACTATAGTGGATAGACTAAAGTGGACAGACTCTAGTGGAAAGACTAAGTGAATAGACTAAAGTGGAAAGACTAAAGTGGACAGACTAAAGTGGAAAGACTAAAGTGGAAAGACTAAAGTGGACAGACTATAGTGGAAAGACTATAGTGGAAAGACTGTAGTGGACAGAATAGAGTGGAGACTATAGTGGATAGACTAAAGTGGACAGACTCTAGTGGAAAGACTAAGTGAATAGACTAAAGTGGAAAGACTAAAGTGGACAGACTATAGCGGAAAGACTATAGTGGAAAGACTAAAGTGGAAAGACTAAAGTGGACAGACTATAGTGGAAAGACTATAGTGGAAAGACTGTAGTGGACAAAATAAAGTAGAGACTATAGTGGAAAGACTAAAGTGGACAGAGAATAGTGGAAAGACTAAAGTGGACAGTCTGTAGTGGAAAGACTAAAGTGGACAGACTAAAGTGAAAAGACTAAAGTGGAAAGACGAAAATGGATAGACTATTGTGGAAAAACTATAGTGGAAAGACTGTAGTGGATAGAATAAAGTGGAGACTATATTGGAAAGACTAAAGTGGAAAGACTAAAGTGGAAAGACTAAAGTGGACAGACTATAGTGGAAAGACTAAAGTGGACAGACTATAGTGGAAAGACTAAAGTGGAAAGACTAAAGTGGAAAGACTAAATTGGACAGAAGATAGTGGAAATGACTAAAGTGGAAAGACTAAAGTGGACAGACTAAAGTGGACAGACTAAAGTGGAAAGACTAAAGTGGACGGACTAAAGCGGAAAGACTAAAGTGGAAAGACCAAAGTGGACAGACTATAGTGGAAAGACTAAAGTGGACAGACTAAAGTGGAAAGACTAAAGTGAAAAGACTAAAGTGGACAGAATATAGTGGAAAGACTATAGTGGAAAGACTGTAGTGGACAGAATCAAGTGGAGACTATAGTGGAAAGACTAAAGTGGAAAGACTAAAGTGGACAGAGAATAGTGGAAAGACTAAAGTGGACAGACTATAGTGGAAAGACTAAGGTTGACAGACTAAAGTGGAAAGACTAAAGTGGAAAGACTAAAGTGGACAGACTATAGTGGAAAGACTATAGTGGAAAGACTGTAGTGGACAGAATAAAGTGGAGAGTATAGTGGAAAGACTAAAGTGGACAGAGAATAGTGGAAAGACTAAAGTGGACAGACTATAGTGGAAAGACTATAGTGGAGAGACTGTAGTGGACCGAATAAAGTGGAGACTATAGTGGAAAGAATAAAGTGGAAAGACTAAAGTGGACAGACTATAGTGGAAAGACAGAAGTGGACAGACTAAAGTGAAAAAACTAAAGTGGAAAGACCAAAGTGGACAGACTATAGTGGAAAGACTATAGTGGAAAGACTGTAGTGGACAGAATAAAGTGGAGACTATAGTGGAAAGACTAAAGTGGAAAGACTAAAGTGGACAGAAAATAGTGGAAAGACTGTAGTGGACAGAATAAAGTGGAGACTATAGTGGGAAGACTAAAGTGGACAGAGAATAGTGGAAAGACTAAAGTGGACAGACTATGGTGGTAAGACTAAAGTTGACAGACTAAAGTGGAAAGACTAAAGTGGAAAGACTAAAGTGGAAAGACTAAAGTGGACAGACTATAGTGGAAAGACTATAGTGGAAAGACTGTAGTGGACAGAATAAAGTGGAGAGTATAGTGGAAAGACTATAGTGGACAGAATAAAGTGGAAAGACTTAAGTGGACAGACTATAGTGGA
Source organism: Branchinecta sandiegonensis (assembly GCA_030848855.1). Lineage (NCBI taxonomy): Eukaryota > Metazoa > Arthropoda > Branchiopoda > Anostraca > Branchinectidae > Branchinecta > Branchinecta sandiegonensis. The sequence continues at coordinate 4,475 of JAUPMV010000134.1, forward strand.
AAGACCATAGTAGAGAGACTGTAGTGGACAGAATAAAGTGGAGACTATAGTGGAAAGACTAAAGTGGAAAGACTAAAGTGGACAGAAAATAGTGGAAAGACTGTAGTGGACAGAATAAAGTGGAGACTATAGTGGAAAGACTAAAGTGGAAAGACTAAAGTGGACAGACTATAGTGGAAAGACTGAAGTGGAAAGACTCAGTGGACAGACTAAAGTGTACACACTGAAGTGGACAGAATAAAGTGGAAAGACTAAAGTGGACAGACTATAATGGAAAGACTAAAGTGGACAGACTAAAGTGGAAAGATTAAAGTGGAAACTGAAGTGGACAGACTATAGTGGAAAGACTATAGTGGAAAGACTGTAGTGGACAGAATAAAGTGGAGACTATAGTGGAAAGACTAAAGTAGAAAGACTAAAGTGGACAGAGAATAGTGGAAAGACTAAAGTGGACAGACTATAGTGGAAAGACTAAAGTGGACAGACTAAAGTGGAAAGACTAAAGTGGAAAGACTAAAGTGGACAGACTATAGTAGAAAGACTATAGTGGAAAGACTGTGGTGGACAGAATAAAGTAGAGAGTATAGTGGAAAGACTAAAGTGGACAAAGAATAGTGGAAAGACTAAAGTGGACAGACTATAGTGGAAAGACTGTAGTGGACAAAAGAAAGTGAAGACTATAATGGAAAGACTAAAGTATAAAGACTAAAGTGGACAGCCTATAGTGGAAAGGCTGAAGTGGACAGACTAAAGTGGAAAAACTAAAGTGGAAAGAATAAAGTGGAAAGACTGTAGTGGACCGAATAAAGTGGAGACTATAGTGGAAAGAATAAAGTGGAAAGACTAAAGTGGACAGACTATAGTGGAAAGACAGAAGTGGACAGACTAAAGTGAAAAAAATAAAGTGGAAAGACCAAAGTGGACAGACTATAGTGGAAAACTATAGTGGAAAGACTGTAGTGGACAGAATAAAGTGGAGACTATAGTGGAAAGACTAAAGTGGATAGACTAAAGTGGACAGACTCTAGTGGAAAGACTAAGTGAACAGACTAAAGTGGAAAGACTAAAGTGGACAGACTATAGTGGAAAGACTATAGTGGAAAGACTAAGTGGAAAGACTAAAGCGGAAAGACTAAAGTGGTCAGACTAAAGTGGAAAGACTAAAGTGGACAGACTCTAGTGGAAAGACTGAAGCGGAAAGACTAAAGTGGACAGAGAGTAGTGGAAAGATTAAAGTGGACAGACTATAGTGGAACGACTAAAGTGGACAGAAAGTGGAAAGACAATAGTGGAAAGACTGTAGTGGACAGAATAAAGTGGAGACTATAGTGGAAAGACTAAAGTGGAAAGACTAAAGTGGAAAGACTAAAGTGGACAGACTATAGTGGAAAGACTAAAGTGGACAGACTATAGTGGAAAGACTAAAGTGGACCGACTAAAGTGGAAAGACTAAAGTGGAAAGACTAAATTGGACAGAAGATAGTGGAAATGACTAAAGTGGAAAGACTAAAGTGGACAGACTAAAGTGGACAGACTAAAGTGGAAAGACTAAAGTGGACGGACTAAAGCGGAAAGACTAAAGTGGAAAGACCAAAGTGGACAGACTATAGTGGAAAGACTAAAGTGGACAGACTAAAGTGGAAAGACTAAAGTGGAAAGACTAAAGTGGACAGACTATAGTGGAATGACTATAGTGAAAGACTGTAGTGGACAGAATAAAGTGGAGACTATAGTGGGAAGACTAAAGTGGACAGAGAATAGTGGAAAGACTACAGTGGACAGACTATAGTGGAAAGACTAAAGTTGACAGACTATAGTGGAAAGACGATAGTGGAAAGACTGTAGTGGACAGAATAAAGTGGAGAGTATAGTGGAAAGACTATAGTGGACAGAGAATAGTGGAAAGACTAAAGTAGAAAGACTAAAGTGGACAGAGAATAGTGGAAAGACTAAAGTGGACAGACTATAGTGGAAAGACTAAGTGGACAGACTAAAGTGGAAAGACTAAAGTGGAAAGACTAAAGTGGACAGACTATAGTGGAAAGACTATAGTGGAAAGACTGTGGTGGACAGAATAAAGTAGAGAGTATAGTGGAAAGACTAAAGTGGACAAAGAATAGTGGAAAGACTAAAGTGGACAGACTATAGTGGAAAGACAATAGTGGAAAGACTGTATTGGACAAAAGAAAGTGAAGACTATAGTGGAAAGACTAAAGTATAAAGACTAAAGTGGACAGCCTATAGTGGAAAGACTGAAGTGGACAGACTAAAGTGGAAAAACTAAAGTGGAAAGAATAAAGTGTAAAGACTGTAGTGGAGAGAATAAAGTGGAGACTATAGTGGAAAGACTAAAGTGTACAGACTAAAGTGGAAAGACTAAAGTGGACAGACAAAAGTGGAAAGACTGAAGTGGAAAGGCTAAAGTGGACAGACTATAGTGGAAAGACTATAGTGAAAAGACTATAGTGAAAAGACTGTAGTGGACAGAATAAAGTGGAGACTATAGTGGAAAGACTAAAGTGGAAAGACTAAAGTGGACAGAGAATAGCGGAAAGACTAAAGTGGAAAGACTGTAGTGGACAGAATAAAGTGGAGACTATAGTGGAAAGACTAAAGTTGAAAGACTAAAGTTGACAGAGAATAGTGGAAAGACTAAAGTGGACAGACTATAGTGGAAAGACTATAGTGGAAAGACTGTAGTGGACAGAATAAAGTGGAGACTATAATGGAAAGACTAAAGTGGAAAGACTAAAGTGGACAGACTATAGTGGAAAGACCGAAGTGGACAGACCAAAGTGGAAAAACTAAAGTGGAAAGATATAGTGGAAAGACTAAAGAGGACAGACTAAAGTGGAAAGACTATAGTGAAAAGACTATAGTGAAAAGACTGTAGTGGACAGAATAAAGTGGAGACTATAGTGGAAAGACTAAAGTGGAAAGACTAAAGTGGACAGAGAATAGTTGAAAGACTATAGTGGAAAGACTGTAGTGGACAGAATAAAGTGGAGACTATAGTGGAAAGACTAAAGTGGACAGAGAATAGTGGAAAGACTAAAGTGGACAGACTATAGTCGAAAGACTATAGTGGAAAGACTGTAGTGGACAGAATAAAGTGGAGACTATAATGGAAAGACTAAAGTGGAAAGACTAAAGTGGACAGACTATAGTGGAAAGACTGAAGTGGACAGACCAAAGTGGAAAAACTAAAGTGGAAAGACTAAAGTGGACAGACTATAGTGGAAAGACTATAGTGAAAAGACTGTAGTGGACAGAATAAAGTGGAGACTATAGTGGAAAGACTAAAGTGGAAAGACTAAAGTGGACAGACTAAAGTGGAAAGACTGAAGTGGAAAGGCTAAATTGGACAGACTATAGTGGAAAGACTATAGTGAAAAGACTATAGTGAAAAGACTGGAGTGGACAGAATAAAGTGGAGACTATAGTGGAAAGACTAAAGTGGAAAGACTAAAGTGGACAGAGAATAGTGGAAAGACTAAAGTGGAAAGACTGTAGTGGACAGAATAAAGTGGAGACTATAGTGAAAAGACTAAAGTTGAAAGACTAAAGTGGACAGACTATAGTGGAAAGACTATAGTGGAAAGAATATAGTGGACAGAATAAAGTTTAGACTATAGTGGAAAGACTAAAGTGTACAGACTAAAGTGGAAAGACTAAAGTGGACAGACTAAAGTGGAAAGACTGTAGTGGACAGAATAAAGTGGAGACTATAGTGGAAAGACTAAAGTGGAAAGACTAAAGTGGACAGAAAATAGTGGAAAGACTGTAGTGGACAGAATAAAGTGGAGACTATAGTGGGAAGACTAAAGTGGACAGAGAATAGTGGAAAGACTAAAGTGGACAGACTATGGTGGTAAGACTAAAGTTGACAGACTAAAGTGGAAAGACTAAAGTGGAAAGACTAAAGTGGAAAGACTAAAGTGGACAGACTATAGTGGAAAGACTATAGTGGAAAGACTGTAGTGGACAGAATAAAGTGGAGAGTATAGTGGAAAGACTATAGTGGACAGAATAAAGTGGAAAGACTTAAGTGGACAGACTATAGTGGAAAGACCATAGTAGAGAGACTGTAGTGGACAGAATAAAGTGGAGACTATAGTGGAAAGACTAAAGTGGAAAGACTAAAGTGGACAGAAAATAGTGGAAAGACTGTAGTGGACAGAATAAAGTGGAGACTATAGTGGAAAGACTAAAGTGGAAAGACTAAAGTGGACAGACTATAGTGGAAAGACTGAAGTGGAAAGACTCAGTGGACAGACTAAAGTGTACACACTGAAGTGGACAGAATAAAGTGGAAAGACTAAAGTGGACAGACTATAGTGGAAAGACTAAAGTGGACAGACTAAAGTGGAAAGATTAAAGTGGAAAGACTGAAGTGGACAGACTATAGTGGAAAGACTATAGTGGAAAGACTGTAGTGGACAGAATAAAGTGGAGACTATAGTGGAAAGACTAAAGTAGAAAGACTAAAGTGGACAGAGAATAGTGGAAAGACTAAAGTGGACAGACTATAGTGGAAAGACTAAAGTGGACAGACTAAAGTGGAAAGACTAAAGTGGAAAGACTAAAGTGGACAGACTATAGTAGAAAGACTATAGTGGAAAGACTGTGGTGGACAGAATAAAGTAGAGAGTATAGTGGAAAGACTAAAGTGGACAAAGAATAGTGGAAAGACTAAAGTGGACAGACTATAGTGGAAAGACTGTAGTGGACAAAAGAAAGTGAAGACTATAGTGGAAAGACTAAAGTATAAAGACTAAAGTGGACAGCCTATAGTGGAAAGACTGAAGTGGACAGACTAAAGTGGAAAAACTAAAGTGGAAAGAATAAAGTGGAAAGACTGTAGTGGACCGAATAAAGTGGAGACTATAGTGGAAAGAATAAAGTGGAAAGACTAAAGTGGACAGACTATAGTGGAAAGACAGAAGTGGACAGACTAAAGTGAAAAAAATAAAGTGGAAAGACCAAAGTGGACAGACTATAGTGGAAAACTATAGTGGAAAGACTGTAGTGGACAGAATAAAGTGGAGACTATAGTGGAAAGACTAAAGTGGATAGACTAAAGTGGACAGACTCTAGTGGAAAGACTAAGTGAACAGACTAAAGTGGAAAGACTAAAGTGGACAGACTATAGTGGAAAGACTATAGTGGAAAGACTAAGTGGAAAGACTAAAGCGGAAAGACTAAAGTGGTCAGACTAAAGTGGACAGACTAAAGTGGACAGACTTTAGTGGAAAGACTAAGTGGACAGAGTAAAGCGGAAAGACTAAAGTGGAAAGACTAAAGTGGACCTACTATAGTGGAAAGACTAAAGTGGACAGACTAAAGTGGAAAGACTAAAGTGGAAAGACTAAAGTGGACAGACTATAGTGGAAAGACTAAAGTGGACAGACTATAGTGGAAAGACAGAAGTGGATAGACTAAAGTGGAAAAACTAAAGTGGAAAGACCAAAGTGGACAGACTATAGTGGAAAGACTATAGTGGAAAGACTGTAGTGGACAGAATAAAGTGGAGACTTTAGTGGAAAGACTAAAGTGGATAGACTAAAGTGGACAGACTCTAGTGGAAAGACTAAGTGAACAGACTAAAGTGCAAAGACTAAAGTTGACAGACAATATTGGAAAGACTATAGTGGAAAGACTAAGTGGACAGAATAAAGCGGAAAGACTAAAGTGGACAGACTAAAGTGGAAAGACTAAAGTGGACAGACTCTAGTGGAAAGACTGAAGCGGAAAGACTAAAGTGGACAGAGAGTAGTGGAAAGATTAAAGTGGACAGACTATATTGGAAAGACTAAAGTGGACAGAAAGTGGAAAGACTATAGTGGAAAGACTGTAGTGGACAGAATAAAGTGGAGACTATAGTGGAAAGACTAAAGTGGAAAGACTAAAGTGGAAAGATTAAAGTGGACAGACTATAGTGGAAAGACTATAGTGGAAAGACTGTAGTGGACAGAATAGAGTGGAGACTATAGTGGATAGACTAAAGTGGACAGACTCTAGTGGAAAGACTAAGTGAATAGACTAAAGTGGAAAGACTAAAGTGGACAGACTAAAGTGGAAAGACTAAAGTGGAAAGACTAAAGTGGACAGACTATAGTGGAAAGACTATAGTGGAAAGACTGTAGTGGACAGAATAGAGTGAGACTATAGTGGATAGACTAAAGTGGACAGACTCTAGTGAAAGACTAGTGAATAGACTAAAGTGGAAAGACTAAAGTGGACAGACTATAGCGGAAAGACTATAGTGGAAAGACTAAAGTGGAAAGACTAAAGTGGACAGACTATAGTGGAAAGACTATAGTGAAAGACTGTAGTGGACAAAATAAAGTAGAGACTATAGTGGAAAGACTAAGTGGACAGAGAATAGTGGAAAGACTAAAGTGGACAGTCTGTAGTGGAAAGACTAAAGTGGACAGACTAAAGTGAAAAGACTAAAGTGGAAAGACGAAAATGGATAGACTATTGTGGAAAAACTATAGTGGAAAGACTGTAGTGGATAGAATAAAGTGGAGACTATATTGGAAAGACTAAAGTGGAAAGACTAAAGTGGAAAGACTAAAGTGGACAGACTATAGTGGAAAGACTAAGTGGACAGACTATAGTGGAAAGACTAAAGTGGAAAGACTAAAGTGGAAAGACTAAATTGGACAGAAGATAGTGGAAATGACTAAAGTGGAAAGACTAAAGTGGACAGACTAAAGTGGACAGACTAAAGTGGAAAGACTAAAGTGGACGGACTAAAGCGGAAAGACTAAAGTGGAAAGACCAAAGTGGACAGACTATAGTGGAAAGACTAAAGTGGACAGACTAAAGTGGAAAGACTAAAGTGAAAAGACTAAAGTGGACAGAATATAGTGGAAAGACTATAGTGGAAAGACTGTAGTGGACAGAATCAAGTGGAGACTATAGTGGAAAGACTAAAGTGGAAGACTAAAGTGGACAGAGAATAGTGAAAGACTAAAGTGGACAGACTATAGTGGAAAGACTAAGGTTGACAGACTAAAGTGAAAGACTAAAGTGGAAAGACTAAAGTGGACAGACTATAGTGGAAAGACTATAGTGGAAAGACTGGTAGTGGACAGAATAAAGTGAGAGTATAGTGGAAAGACTAAAGTGGACAGAGAATAGTGGAAAGACTAAAGTGGACAGACTATAGTGGAAAGACTATAGTGGAGAGACTGTAGTGGACCGAATAAAGTGGAGACTATAGTGGAAAGAATAAAGTGGAAAGACTAAAGTGGACAGACTATAGTGGAAAGACAGAAGTGGACAGACTAAAGTGAAAAACTAAAGTGGAAAGACCAAAGTGGACAGACTATAGTGGAAAGACTATAGTGGAAAGACTGTAGTGGACAGAATAAAGTGGGAGACTATAGTGGAAAGACTAAAGTGGAAAGACTAAAGTGGACAGAAAATAGTGGAAAGACTGTAGTGGACAGAATAAAGTGGAGACTATAGTGGGAGAGACTAAAGTGGACAGAGAATAGTGGAAAGACTAAAGTGGACAGACTATGGTGGTAAGACTAAAGTTGACAGACTAAAGGAAAGACTAAAGTGGAAAGACTAAAGTGGAAAGACTAAAGTGGACAGACTATAGTGGAAAGACTATAGTGGAAAGACTGTAGTGGACAGAATAAAGTGGAGAGTATAGTGGAAAGACTATAGTGGACAGAATAAAGTGGAAAGACTTAAGTGGACAGACTATAGTGGAAAGACCAAAGTAGAGAGACTGTAGTGGACAGAATAAAGAATAAAGTGGAGACTATAGTGGAAAGACTAAAGTGGAAAGACTAAAGTGGACAGAAAATAGTGGAAAGACTGTAGTGGACAGAATAAAGTGGAGACTATAGTGGAAAGACTAAAGTGGAAAGACTAAAGTGGACAGACTATAGTGGAAAGACTGAAGTGGAAAGACTCAGTGGACAGACTAAAGTGTACACACTGAAGTGGACAGAATAAAGTGGAAAGACTAAAGTGGACAGACTATAATGGAAAGACTAAAGTGGACAGACTAAAGTGGAAAGATTAAAGTGGAAACTGAAGTGGACAGACTATAGTGGAAAGACTATAGTGGAAAGACTGTAGTGGACAGAATAAAGTGGAGACTATAGTGGAAAGACTAAAGTAGAAAGACTAAAGTGGACAGAGAATAGTGGAAAGACTAAAGTGGACAGACTATAGTGGAAAGACTAAAGTGGACAGACTAAAGTGGAAAGACTAAAGTGGAAAGACTAAAGTGGACAGACTATAGTAGAAAGACTATAGTGGAAAGACTGTGGTGGACAGAATAAAGTAGAGAGTATAGTGGAAAGACTAAAGTGGACAAAGAATAGTGGAAAGACTAAAGTGGACAGACTATAGTGGAAAGACTGTAGTGGACAAAAGAAAGTGAAGACTATAGTGGAAAGACTAAAGTATAAAGACTAAAGTGGACAGCCTATAGTGGAAAGGCTGAAGTGGACAGACTAAAGTGGAAAAACTAAAGTGGAAAGAATAAAGTGGAAAGACTGTAGTGGACCGAATAAAGTGGAGACTATAGTGGAAAGAATAAAGTGGAAAGACTAAAGTGGACAGACTATAGTGGAAAGACAGAAGTGGACAGACTAAAGTGAAAAAAATAAAGTGGAAAGACCAAAGTGGACAGACTATAGTGGAAAACTATAGTGGAAAGACTGTAGTGGACAGAATAAAGTGGAGACTATAGTGGAAAGACTAAAGTGGATAGACTAAAGTGGACAGACTCTAGTGGAAAGACTAAGTGAACAGACTAAAGTGGAAAGACTAAAGTGGACAGACTATAGTGGAAAGACTATAGTGGAAAGACTAAGTGGAAAGACTAAAGTGGACAGACTCTAGTGGAAAGACTGAAGCGGAAAGACTAAAGTGGACAGAGAGTAGTGGAAAGATTAAAGTGGACAGACTATAGTGGAACGACTAAAGTGGACAGAAAGTGGAAAGACAATAGTGGAAAGACTGTAGTGGACAGAATAAAGTGGAGACTATAGTGGAAAGACTAAAGTGGAAAGACTAAAGTGGAAAGACTAAAGTGGACAGACTATAGTGGAAAGACTAAAGTGGACAGACTATAGTGGAAAGACTAAAGTGGACCGACTAAAGTGGAAAGACTAAAGTGGAAAGACTAAATTGGACAGAAGATAGTGGAAATGACTAAAGTGGAAAGACTAAAGTGGACAGACTAAAGTGGACAGACTAAAGTGGAAAGACTAAAGTGGACGGACTAAAGCGGAAAGACTAAAGTGGAAAGACCAAAGTGGACAGACTATAGTGGAAAGACTAAAGTGGACAGACTAAAGTGGAAAGACTAAAGTGGAAAGACTAAAGTGGACAGACTATAGTGGAATGACTATAGTGAAAGACTGTAGTGGACAGAATAAAGTGGAGACTATAGTGGGAAGACTAAAGTGGACAGAGAATAGTGGAAAGACTACAGTGGACAGACTATAGTGGAAAGACTAAAGTTGACAGACTATAGTGGAAAGACGATAGTGGAAAGACTGTAGTGGACAGAATAAAGTGGAGAGTATAGTGGAAAGACTATAGTGGACAGAGAATAGTGGAAAGACTAAAGTAGAAAGACTAAAGTGGACAGAGAATAGTGGAAAGACTAAAGTGGACAGACTATAGTGGAAAGACTAAGTGGACAGACTAAAGTGGAAAGACTAAAGTGGAAAGACTAAAGTGGACAGACTATAGTGGAAAGACTGTGGTGGACAGAATAAAGTAGAGAGTATAGTGGAAAGACTAAAGTGGACAAAGAATAGTGGAAAGACTAAAGTGGACAGACTATAGTGGAAAGACAATAGTGGAAAGACTGTATTGGACAAAAGAAAGTGAAGACTATAGTGGAAAGACTAAAGTATAAAGACTAAAGTGGACAGCCTATAGTGGAAAGACTGAAGTGGACAGACTAAAGTGGAAAAACTAAAGTGGAAAGAATAAAGTGTAAAGACTGTAGTGGAGAGAATAAAGTGGAGACTATAGTGGAAAGACTAAAGTGTACAGACTAAAGTGGAAAGACTAAAGTGGACAGACAAAAGTGGAAAGACTGAAGTGGAAAGGCTAAAGTGGACAGACTATAGTGGAAAGACTATAGTGAAAAGACTATAGTGAAAAGACTGTAGTGGACAGAATAAAGTGGAGACTATAGTGGAAAGACTAAAGTGGAAAGACTAAAGTGGACAGAGAATAGCGGAAAGACTAAAGTGGAAAGACTGTAGTGGACAGAATAAAGTGGAGACTATAGTGGAAAGACTAAAGTTGAAAGACTAAAGTTGACAGAGAATAGTGGAAAGACTAAAGTGGACAGACTATAGTGGAAAGACTATAGTGGAAAGACTGTAGTGGACAGAATAAAGTGGAGACTATAATGGAAAGACTAAAGTGGAAAGACTAAAGTGGACAGACTATAGTGGAAAGACTGAAGTGGACAGACCAAAGTGGAAAAACTAAAGTGGAAAGATATAGTGGAAAGACTAAAGAGGACAGACTAAAGTGGACAAAGAATAGTGGAAAGACTAAAGTGGACAGACTATAGTGGAAAGACAATAGTGGAAAGACTGTATTGGACAAAAGAAAGTGAAGACTATAGTGGAAAGACTAAAGTATAAAGACTAAAGTGGACAGCCTATAGTGGAAAGACTGAAGTGGACAGACTAAAGTGGAAAAACTAAAGTGGAAAGAATAAAGTGTAAAGACTGTAGTGGACAGAATAAAGTGGAGACTATAGTGGAAAGACTAAAGTGGAAAGACTAAAGTGGACAGAGAATAGTTGAAAGACTATAGTGGAAAGACTGTAGTGGACAGAATAAAGTGGAGACTATAGTGGAAAGACTAAAGTGGACAGAGAATAGTGGAAAGACTAAAGTGGACAGACTATAGTCGAAAGACTATAGTGGAAAGACTGTAGTGGACAGAATAAAGTGGAGACTATAATGGAAAGACTAAAGTGGAAAGACTAAAGTGGACAGACTATAGTGGAAAGACTGAAGTGGACAGACCAAAGTGGAAAAACTAAAGTGGAAAGACTAAAGTGGACAGACTATAGTGGAAAGACTATAGTGAAAAGACTGTAGTGGACAGAATAAAGTGGAGACTATAGTGGAAAGACTAAAGTGGAAAGACTAAAGTGGACAGACTAAAGTGGAAAGACTGAAGTGGAAAGGCTAAATTGGACAGACTATAGTGGAAAGACTATAGTGAAAAGACTATAGTGAAAAGACTGGAGTGGACAGAATAAAGTGGAGACTATAGTGGAAAGACTAAAGTGGAAAGACTAAAGTGGACAGAGAATAGTGGAAAGACTAAAGTGGAAAGACTGTAGTGGACAGAATAAAGTGGAGACTATAGTGAAAAGACTAAAGTTGAAAGACTAAAGTGGACAGACTATAGTGGAAAGACTATAGTGGAAAGAATATAGTGGACAGAATAAAGTTTAGACTATAGTGGAAAGACTAAAGTGTACAGACTAAAGTGGAAAGACTAAAGTGGACAGACTAAAGTGGAAAGACTGTAGTGGACAGAATAAAGTGGAGACTATAGTGGAAAGACTAAAGTGGAAAGACTAAAGTGGACAGAAAATAGTGGAAAGACTGTAGTGGACAGAATAAAGTGGAGACTATAGTGGGAAGACTAAAGTGGACAGAGAATAGTGGAAAGACTAAAGTGGACAGACTATGGTGGTAAGACTAAAGTTGACAGACTAAAGTGGAAAGACTAAAGTGGAAAGACTAAAGTGGAAAGACTAAAGTGGACAGACTATAGTGGAAAGACTATAGTGGAAAGACTGTAGTGGACAGAATAAAGTGGAGAGTATAGTGGAAAGACTATAGTGGACAGAATAAAGTGGAAAGACTTAAGTGGACAGACTATAGTGGAAAGACCATAGTAGAGAGACTGTAGTGGACAGAATAAAGTGGAGACTATAGTGGAAAGACTAAAGTGGAAAGACTAAAGTGGACAGAAAATAGTGGAAAGACTGTAGTGGACAGAATAAAGTGGAGACTATAGTGGAAAGACTAAAGTGGAAAGACTAAAGTGGACAGACTATAGTGGAAAGACTGAAGTGGAAAGACTCAGTGGACAGACTAAAGTGTACACACTGAAGTGGACAGAATGAAGTGGAAAGACTAAAGTGGACAGACTATAGTGGAAAGACTAAAGTGGACAGACTAAAGTGGAAAGATTAAAGTGGAAAGACTGAAGTGGACAGACTATAGTGGAAAGACTATAGTGGAAAGACTGTAGTGGACAGAATAAAGTGGAGACTATAGTGGAAAGACTAAAGTAGAAAGACTAAAGTGGACAGAGAATAGTGGAAAGACTAAAGTGGACAGACTATAGTGGAAAGACTAAAGTGGACAGACTAAAGTGGAAAGACTAAAGTGGAAAGACTAAAGTGGACAGACTATAGTAGAAAGACTATAGTGGAAAGACTGTGGTGGACAGAATAAAGTAGAGAGTATAGTGGAAAGACTAAAGTGGACAAAGAATAGTGGAAAGACTAAAGTGGACAGACTATAGTGGAAAGACTGTAGTGGACAAAAGAAAGTGAAGACTATAGTGGAAAGACTAAAGTATAAAGACTAAAGTGGACAGCCTATAGTGGAAAGACTGAAGTGGACAGACTAAAGTGGAAAAACTAAAGTGGAAAGAATAAAGTGGAAAGACTGTAGTGGACCGAATAAAGTGGAGACTATAGTGGAAAGAATAAAGTGGAAAGACTAAAGTGGACAGACTATAGTGGAAAGACAGAAGTGGACAGACTAAAGTGAAAAAAATAAAGTGGAAAGACCAAAGTGGACAGACTATAGTGGAAAACTATAGTGGAAAGACTGTAGTGGACAGAATAAAGTGGAGACTATAGTGGAAAGACTAAAGTGGATAGACTAAAGTGGACAGACTCTAGTGGAAAGACTAAGTGAACAGACTAAAGTGGAAAGACTAAAGTGGACAGACTATAGTGGAAAGACTATAGTGGAAAGACTAAGTGGAAAGACTAAAGCGGAAAGACTAAAGTGGTCAGACTAAAGTGGAAAGACTAAAGTGGACAGACTCTAGTGGAAAGACTGAAGCGGAAAGACTAAAGTGGACAGAGAGTAGTGGAAAGATTAAAGTGGACAGACTATAGTGGAACGACTAAAGTGGACAGAAAGTGGAAAGACATAGTGGAAAGACTGTAGTGGACAGAATAAAGTGGAGACTATAGTGGAAAGACTAAAGTGGAAAGACTAAAGTGGAAAGACTAAAGTGGACAGACTATAGTGGAAAGACTAAAGTGGACAGACTATAGTGGAAAGACTAAAGTGGACCGACTAAAGTGGAAAGACTAAAGTGGAAAGACTAAATTGGACAGAAGATAGTGGAAATGACTAAAGTGGAAAGACTAAAGTGGACAGACTAAAGTGGACAGACTAAAGTGGAAAGACTAAAGTGGACGGACTAAAGCGGAAAGACTAAAGTGGAAAGACCAAAGTGGACAGGACTATAGTGGAAAGACTAAAGTGGACAGACTAAAGTGGAAAGACTAAAGTGGAAAGACTAAAGTGGACAGACTATAGTGGAATGACTATAGTGAAAGACTGTAGTGGACAGAATAAAGTGGAGACTATAGTGGGAAGACTAAAGTGGACAGAGAATAGTGGAAAGACTACAGTGGACAGACTATAGTGGAAAGACTAAAGTTGACAGACTATAGTGGAAAGACGATAGTGGAAAGACTGTAGTGGACAGAATAAAGTGGAGAGTATAGTGGAAAGACTATAGTGGACAGAGAATAGTGGAAGACTAAAGTAGAAAGACTAAAGTGGACAGAGAATAGTGGAAAGACTAAAGTGGACAGACTATACTGGAAAGACTAAGTGGACAGACTAAAGTGGAAAGACTAAAGTGGAAAGACTAAAGTGGACAGACTATAGTGGAAAGACTATAGTGGAAAGACTGTGGTGGACAGAATAAAGTAGAGAGTATAGTGGAAAGACTAAAGTGGACAAAGAATAGTGGAAAGACTAAAGTGGACAGACTATAGTGGAAAGACAATAGTGGAAAGACTGTATTGGACAAAAGAAAGTGAAGACTATAGTGGAAAGACTAAAGTATAAAGACTAAAGTGGACAGCCTATAGTGGAAAGACTGAAGTGGACAGACTAAAGTGGAAAAACTAAAGTGGAAAGAATAAAGTGTAAAGACTGTAGTGGAGAGAATAAAGTGGAGACTATAGTGGAAAGACTAAAGTGTACAGACTAAAGTGGAAAGACTAAAGTGGACAGACAAAAGTGGAAAGACTGAAGTGGAAAGGCTAAAGTGGACAGACTATAGTGGAAAGACTATAGTGAAAAGACTATAGTGAAAAGACTGTAGTGGACAGAATAAAGTGGAGACTATAGTGGAAAGACTAAAGTGGAAAGACTAAAGTGGACAGAGAATAGCGGAAAGACTAAAGTGGAAAGACTGTAGTGGACAGAATAAAGTGGAGACTATAGTGGAAAGACTAAAGTTGAAAGACTAAAGTGGACAGAGAATAGTGGAAAGACTAAAGTGGACAGACTATAGTGGAAAGACTATAGTGGAAAGACTGTAGTGGACAGAATAAAGTGGAGACTATAATGGAAAGACTAAAGTGGAAAGACTAAAGTGGACAGACTATAGTGGAAAGACTGAAGTGGACAGACCAAAGTGGAAAAACTAAAAAGGAAAGACTAAAGTGGACAGACTATAGTGGAAAGACTAAAGAGGACAGACTAAAGTGGAAAGTCTAAAGTGGAAAGACTAAAGTGGACAGACTATAGTGGAAAGAATATAGTGGACAGAATAAAGTTTAGACTATAGTGGAAAGACTAAAGTGTACAGACTAAAGTGGAAAGACTAAAGTGGACAGACAAAAGTGGAAAGACTGAAGTGGAAACGCTAAAGTGGACAGACTATAGTGGAAAGACTATAGTGAAAAGACTAAAGTGGAAAGACTAAAGTGGACAGACTATAGTGGAAAGACTAAAGTGGACAGACTATAGTGGAAAGACTAAAGTGGACAGACTAAAGTGGAAAGACTAAAGTGGACAGACAAAAGTGGAAAGACTGAAGTGGAAACGCTAAAGTGGACAGACTATAGTGGAAAGACTATAGTGAAAAGACTGTAGTGGACAGAATAAAGTGGAGACTATAGTGGAAAGACTAAAGTGGAAAGACTAAAGTGGAAAGACTAAAGTGGACAGACTATAGTGGAAAGACTAAAGTGGACAGACTATAGTGGAAAGACTAAAGTGGACCGACTAAAGTGGAAAGACTAAAGTGGAAAGACTAAATTGGACAGAAGATAGTGGAAATGACTAAAGTGGAAAGACTAAAGTGGACAGACTAAAGTGGACAGACTAAAGTGGAAAGACTAAAGTGGACGGACTAAAGCGGAAAGACTAAAGTGGAAAGACCAAAGTGGACAGACTATAGTGGAAAGACTAAAGTGGACAGACTAAAGTGGAAAGACTAAAGTGGAAAGACTAAAGTGGACAGACTATAGTGGAATGACTATAGTGAAAGACTGTAGTGGACAGAATAAAGTGGAGACTATAGTGGGAAGACTAAAGTGGACAGAGAATAGTGGAAAGACTACAGTGGACAGACTATAGTGGAAAGACTAAAGTTGACAGACTATAGTGGAAAGACGATAGTGGAAAGACTGTAGTGGACAGAATAAAGTGGAGAGTATAGTGGAAAGACTATAGTGGACAGAGAATAGTGGAAAGACTAAAGTAGAAAGACTAAAGTGGACAGAGAATAGTGGAAAGACTAAAGTGGACAGACTATAGTGGAAAGACTAAGTGGACAGACTAAAGTGGAAAGATTAAAGTGGAAAGACTAAAGTGGACAGACTATAGTGGAAAGACTATAGTGGAAAGACTGTGGTGGACAGATAAAGTAGAGAGTATAGTGGAAAGACTAAAGTGGACAAAGAATAGTGGAAAGGACTAAAGTGGACAGACTATAGTGGAAAGACAATAGTGGAAAGACTGTATTGGACAAAAGAAAGTGAAGACTATAGTGGAAAGGACTAAAGTATAAAGACTAAAGTGGACAGCCTATAGTGGAAAGACTGAAGTGGACAGACTAAAGTGGAAAAACTAAAGTGGAAAGAATAAAGTGTAAAGACTGTAGTGGAGAGAATAAAGTGGAGACTATAGTGGAAAGACTAAAGTGTACAGACTAAAGTGGAAAAGACTAAAGTGGACAGACAAAAGTGGAAAGACTGAAGTGGAAAGGCTAAAGTGGACAGACTATAGTGGAAAGACTATAGTGAAAAGACTATAGTGAAAAGACTGTAGTGGACAGAATAAAGTGGAGACTATAGTGGAAAGACTAAAGTGGAAAGACTAAAGTGGACAGAGAATAGCGGAAAGACTAAAGTGGAAAGACTGTAGTGGACAGAATAAAGTGGAGACTATAGTGGAAAGACTAAAGTTGAAAGACTAAAGTGGACAGAGAATAGTGGAAAGACTAAAGTGGACAGACTATAGTGGAAAGACTATAGTGGAAAGACTGTAGTGGACAGAATAAAGTGGAGACTATAATGGAAAGACTAAAGTGGAAAGACTAAAGTGGACAGACTATAGTGGAAAGACTGAAGTGGACAGACCAAAGTGGAAAAACTAAAGTGGAAAGACTAAAGTGGACAGACTATAGTGGAAAGACTAAAGAGGACAGACTAAAGTGGAAAGTCTAAAGTGGAAAGACTAAAGTGGAGACTATAGTGGAAAGAATATAGTGGACAGAATAAAGTTTAGACTATAGTGGAAAGACTAAAGTGTACAGACTAAAGTGGAAAGACTAAAGTGGACAGACAAAAGTGGAAAGACTGAAGTGGAAACGCTAAAGAGGACAGACTATAGTGGAAAGACTATAGTGAAAAGACTATAGTGAAAAGACTGTAGTGGACAGAATAAAGTGGAGACTATAGTGGAAAGACTAAAGTGGAAAGACTAAAGTGGACAGAGAATAGTGGAAAGACAAAAGTGGAAAGACTGTAGTGGACAGAATAAAGTGGAGACTATAGTGGAAAGACTAAAGTTGAAAGACTATAGTGGAAAGACTGTAGTGGACAGAATAAAGTGGAGACTATAGTGGAAAGACTAAAGTGGACAGAGAATAGTGGAAAGACTAAAGTGGACAGACTATAGTCGAAAGACTATAGTGGAAAGACTGTAGTGGACAGAATAAAGTGGAGACTATAATGGAAAGACTAAAGTGGAAAGACTAAAGTGGACAGACTATAGTGGAAAGACTGAAGTGGACAGACCAAAGTGGAAAAACTAAAGTGGAAAGACTAAAGTGGAAAGACTAAAGTGGACAGACTAAAGTGGAAAGACTGAAGTGGAAAGGCTAAATTGGACAGACTATAGTGGAAAGACTATAGTGAAAAGACTATAGTGAAAAGACTGGAGTGGACAGAATAAAGTGGAGACTATAGTGGAAAGACTAAAGTGGAAAGACTAAAGTGGACAGAGAATAGTGGAAAGACTAAAGTGGAAAGACTGTAGTGGACAGAATAAAGTGGAGACTATAGTGAAAAGACTAAAGTTGAAAGACTAAAGTGGACAGACTATAGTGGAAAGACTATAGTGGAAAGAATATAGTGGACAGAATAAAGTTTAGACTATAGTGGAAAGACTAAAGTGTACAGACTAAAGTGGAAAGACTAAAGTGGACAGACTAAAGTGGAAAGACTGAAGTGGAAAGGCTAAATTGGACAGACTATAGTGGAAAGACTATAGTGAAAAGACTATAGTGAAAAGACTGGAGTGGACAGAATAAAGTGGAGACTATAGTGGAAAGACTAAAGTGGAAAGACTAAAGTGGACAGAGAATAGTGGAAAGACTAAAGTGGAAAGACTGTAGTGGACAGAATAAAGTGGAGACTATAGTGGAAAGACTAAAGTTGAAAGACTAAAGTGGACAGACTATAGTGGAAAGACTATAGTGGAAAGACTGTAGTGGACAGAATAAAGTGGAGACTATAGTGGAAAGACTAAATTAGACAGAGAATAGTGGAAAGACTAAAGTGGATAGACTAAAGTTGATAGACTATAGTGGAAAGACTATAGTGGAAAGACTGTAGTGGACAGAATAAAGTGGAGACTATAATGGAAAGACTAAAGTTGAAAGACTAAAGTGGACAGACTATAGTGGAAAGACTGAAGTGGACAGACCAAAGTGGAAAAACTAAAGTGGAACGACTAAAGTGGACAGACTATAGTGGAAAGACTAAAGAGGACAGACTAAAGTGGAAAGTCTAAAGTGGAAAGACTAAAGTGGACAGACTATAGTGGAAAGAATATAGTGGACAGAATAAATTTTAGACTATAGTGGAAAGACTAAAGTGTACAGATTAAAGTGGAAAGACTAAAGTGGACAGACTAAAGTGGAAAGACTGAAGTGGAAAGGCTAAAGTGGACAGACTATAGTGGAAAGACTATAGTGAAAAGACTGTAGTGGACAGAATAAAGTGGAGACTATAGTGGAAAGACTAAAGTGGAAAGACTAAAGTGGACAGAGAATAGTGGAAAGACTCAAGTGGACAGACTATAGTGGAAAGACTAAAGTGGACGGACTAAAGTGGAAAGACTAAAGTGGAAAGACTAAAGTGGACAGACTATAGTGGAAAGACTGTAGTGGACAGAATAAAGTGGAGAGTATAGTGGAAAGAATAAAGTGGACAGAGAATAGTGGAAAGACTAAAGTGGACAGACTATAGGGGAAAGATTAAAGTGGAGAGACTTTAGTGGACAGAATAAAGTGGAGACTATAGTGGAAAGACTAAAGTGAAAGACTAAAGTGGACAGAGAATAGTGGAAAGACTAAAGTGGAAAGACTGTAGTGGACAGAATAAAGTGGAGACTATAGTGGAAAGACTAAAGTTGAAAGACTCAAGTGGACAGACTATAGTGGAAAGACTATAGTGGAAAGACTATAGTGGAAAGACTGTAGTGGACAGAATAAAGTGGAGACTATAGTGGAAAGACTAAAGTGGACAGAGAATAGTGGAAAGACTAAAGTGGATAGACTATAGTGGAAAGACTATAGTGGAAAGACTGTAGTGGACAGAATAAAGTGGAGACTATAATGGAAAGACTAAAGTGGAAAGACTAAAGTGGACAGACTATAGTGGAAAGACTGAAGTGGACAGACCAAAGTGGAAAAACTAAAGTGGAAAGACTAAAGTGGACAGACTATAGTGGAAAGACTAAAGAGGACAGATTAAAGTGGAAAGTCTAAAGTGGAAAGACTAAAGTGGACAGACTATAGTGGAAAGAATATAGTGGACAGAATAAAGTTTAGACTATAGTGGAAAGACTAAAGTGTACAGACTAAAGTGGAAAGACTAAAGTGGAAAGACTAAAGTGGACAGACTATAGTGGAAATGACTAAAGTGGAAAGACTAAAGTGGACAGACTAAAGTGGACAGACTAAAGTGGAAATACTAAAGTGGACAGACTCTAGTGGAAAGACTAAGTGGACAGACTAAAGCGGAAAGACTAAAGTGGAAAGACTAAAGTGGACAGACTATAGTGGAAAGACTAAAGTGGACAGACTAAAGTGGAAAGTCTAAAGTGGAAAGACTAAAGTGGACAGACTATAGTGGAAAGACTATAGTGGAAAGACTGTAGTGGACAAAATAAAGTGGAGACTATAGTGAAAAGACTATAGTGGACAGAGAATAGTGGACAGACTATAGTGGAAAGAATATAGTGGACAGAATAAAGTGTAGACTATAGTGGAAAGACTAAAGTGTACCGACTAAAGTGGAAAGACTAAATTGGAAAGACTAAAGTGGACAGACTATAGTGGAAATGACTAAAGTGGAAAGACTAAAGTGGACAGACTAAAGTGGACAGACTAAAGTGGAAATACTAAAGTGGACAGACTCTAGTGGAAAGACTAAGTGGACAGACTAAAGCGGAAAGACTAAAGTGGAAAGACTAAAGTGGACAGACTATAGTGGAAAGACTAAAGTGGACAGACTAAAGTGGAAAGTCTAACGTGGAAAGACTAAAGTGGACAGACTATAGTGGAAAGACTATAGTGGAAAGACAGTAGTGGACAGAACAAAGTGGAGACTATAGTGGAAAGACTATAGTGGACAGAGAAAGGGTGGAAAGACTAAAGTGGACAGACTAAAGTGGACAGACTAAAGTGGAAAGACTAAAGTGGACAGACTCTAGTGGAAAGACTGAAGTGGAAAGACTAAGTGGACAGACAGACTATAGTGGAAAGACTATAGTGGAAAGACTGTAGTGGACAGAATAAAGTGGAGACTATAGTGGAAAGACTAAAGTGGAAAGACTAAAGTGGACAGAGAATAGTGGAAAGACTAAAGTGGACAGACTATAGTGGAAAGACTAAAGTGGACAGACTAAAGTGGAAAGACTAAAGTGGAAAGACTAAAGTGGACAGACTAAATTGGACAGACTAAAGTGGAAATGCTAAAGTGGACAGACTCTAGTGGAAAGACTAAGTGGACAGACTAAAGCGGAAAGACTAAAGTGGACAGACTAAAGTGGACAGACTATAGTGGAAAGACTAAAGTGGACAGACTAAAGTGGACAGAGAATAGTGGAAAGACAAAAGTGGAAAGACTGTAGTGGACAGAATAAAGTGGAGACTATAGTGGAAAGACTAAAGTTGAAAGACTATAGTGGAAAGACTGTAGTGGACAGAATAAAGTGGAGACTATAGTGGAAAGACTAAAGTGGACAGAGAATAGTGGAAAGACTAAAGTGGACAGACTATAGTCGAAAGACTATAGTGGAAAGACTGTAGTGGACAGAATAAAGTGGAGACTATAATGGAAAGACTAAAGTGGAAAGACTAAAGTGGACAGACTATAGTGGAAAGACTGAAGTGGACAGACCAAAGTGGAAAAACTAAAGTGGAAAGACTAAAGTGGACAGACTATAGTGGAAAGACTATAGTGAAAAGACTGTAGTGGACAGAATAAAGTGGAGACTATAGTGGAAAGACTAAAGTGGAAAGACTAAAGTGGACAAAGAATAGTGGAAAGACTCAAGTGGACAGACTATAGTGGAAAGACTAAAGTGGACAGACTAAAGGGGAAAGACTAAAGTGGAAAGACTAAAGTGGACAGACCATAGTGGAAAGACTGTAGTGGACAGAATAAAGTGGAGAGTATAGTGGAAAGAATAAAGTGGACAGAGAATAGTGGAAAGACTAAAGTGGACAGACTATAGGGGAAAGACTATAGTGGAGAGACTTTAGTGGACAGAATAAAGTGGAGACTATAGTGGAAAGACTAAAGTGGAAAGACTAAAGTGGACAGAGAATAGTGGAAAGACTAAAGTGGAAAGACTGTAGTGGACAGAATAAAGTGGAGACTATAGTGAAAAGACTAAAGTTGAAAGACTAAAGTGGACAGACTATAGTGGAAAGACTATAGTGGAAATAATATAGTGGACAGAATAAAGTTTAGACTATAGTGGAAAGAATAAAGTGTACAGACTAAAGTGGAAAGACTAAAGTGGACAGACAAAAGTGGAAAGACTGAAGTGGAAAGGCTAAAGTGGACAGATTATAGTGGAAAGACTATAGTGAAAAGACTATAGTGAAAAGACTGTAGTGGACAGAATAAAGTGGAGACTATAGTGGAAAGACTAAAGTGGAAAGACTAAAGTGGACAGAGAATAGTGGAAAGACAAAAGTGGAAAGACTGTAGTGGACAGAATAAAGTGGAGACTATAGTGGAAAGACTAAAGTTGAAAGACTATAGTGGAAAGACTGTAGTGGACAGAATAAAGTGGAGACTATAGTGGAAAGACTAAAGTGGACAGAGAATAGTGGAAAGACTAAAGTGGACAGACTATAGTCGAAAGACTATAGTGGAAAGACTATAGTGGAAAGACTGTAGTGGACAGAATAAAGTGGAGACTATAATGGAAAGACTAAAGTGGAAAGACTAAAGTGGACAGACTATAGTGGAAAGACTGAAGTGGACAGACCAAAGTGGAAAAACTAAAGTGGAAAGACTAAAGTGGACAGACTATAGTGGAAAGACTATAGTGAAAAGACTGTAGTGGACAGAATAAAGTGGAGACTATAGTGGAAAGACTAAAGTGGAAAGACTAAAGTGGTCAAAGAATAGTGGAAAGACTCAAGTGGACAGACTATAGTGGAAAGACTAAAGTGGACCGACTAAAGTGGAAAGACTAAAGTGGAAAGACTAAAGTGGACAGACTATAGTGGAGAGACTGTAGTGGACAGAATAAAGTGGAGAGTATAGTGGAAAGAATAAAGTGGACAGAGAATAGTGGAAAGACTAAAGTGGACAGACTATAGGGGAAAGACTATAGTGGAGAGACTTTAGTGGACAGAATAAAGTGGAGACTATAGTGGAAAGACTAAAGTGGAAAGACTAAAGTGGACAGAGAATAGTTAAAAGACTAAAGTCGAAAGACTGTAGTGGACAGAATAAAGTGGAGACTATAGTGAAAAGACTAAAGTTGAAAGACTAAAGTGGACAGAATATAGTGGAAAGACTATAGTGGAAAGAATATAGTGGACAGAATAAAGTTTAGACTATAGTGGAAAGACTAAAGTGTACAGACTAAAGTGGAAAGACTAAAGTGGACAGACTAAAGTGGAAAGACTGAAGTGGAAAGGCTAAATTGGACAGACTATAGTGGAAAGACTATAGTGAAAAGACTATAGTGAAAAGACTGGAGTGGACAGAATAAAGTGGAGACTATAGTGGAAAGACTAAAGTGGAAAGACTAAAGTGGACAGAGAATAGTGGAAAGACTAAAGTGGAAAGACTGTAGTGGACAGAATAAAGTGGAGACTATAGTGGAAAGACTAAAGTTGAAAGACTAAAGTGGACAGACTATAGTGGAAAGACTATAGTGGAAAGACTGTAGTGGACAGAATAAAGTGGAGACTATAGTGGAAAGACTAAATTAGACAGAGAATAGTGGAAAGACTAAAGTGGATAGACTAAAGTGGATAGACTATAGTGGAAAGACTATAGTGGAAAGACTGTAGTGGACAGAATAAAGTGGAGACTATAATGGAAAGACTAAAGTGGAAAGACTAAAGTGGACAGACTATAGTGGAAAGACTGAAGTGGACAGACCAAAGTGGAAAAACTAAAGTGGAAAGACTAAAGTGGACAGACTATAGTGGAAAGACTAAAGAGGACAGACTAAAGTGGAAAGTCTAAAGTGGAAAGACTAAAGTGGACAGACTATAGTGGAAAGAATATAGTGGACAGAATAAATTTTAGACTATAGTGGAAAGACTAAAGTGTACAGATTAAAGTGGAAAGACTAAAGTGGACAGACTAAAGTGGAAAGACTGAAGTGGAAAGGCTAAAGTGGACAGACTATAGTGGAAAGACTATAGTGAAAAGACTGTAGTGGACAGAATAAAGTGGAGACTATAGTGGAAAGACTAAAGTGGAAAGACTAAAGTGGACAGAGAATAGTGGAAAGACTCAAGTGGACAGACTATAGTGGAAAGACTAAAGTGGACAGACTAAAGTGGAAAGACTAAAGTGGAAAGACTAAAGTGGACAGACTATAGTGGAAAGACTGTAGTGGACAGAATAAAGTGGAGAGTATAGTGGAAAGAATAAAGTGGACAGAGAATATTGGAAAGACTAAAGTGGACAGACTATAGGGGAAAGATTAAAGTGGAGAGACTTTAGTGGACAGAATAAAGTGGAGACTATAGTGGAAAGACTAAAGTGGAAAGACTAAAGTGGACAGAGAATAGTGGAAAGACTAAAGTGGAAAGACTGTAGTGGACAGAATAAAGTGGAGACTATAGTGGAAAGACTAAAGTTGAAAGACTCAAGTGGACAGACTATAGTGGAAAGACTATAGTGGAAAGACTGTAGTGGACAGAATAAAGTGGAGACTATAGTGGAAAGACTAAAGTGGACAGAGAATAGTGGAAAGACTAAAGTGGATAGACTATAGTGGAAAGACTATAGTGGAAAGACTGTAGTGGACAGAATAAAGTGGAGACTATAATGGAAAGACTAAAGTGGAAAGACTAAAGTGGACAGACTATAGTGGAAAGACTGAAGTGGACAGACCAAAGTGGAAAAACTAAAGTGGAAAGACTAAAGTGGACAGACTATAGTGGAAAGACTAAAGAGGACAGATTAAAGTGGAAAGTCTAAAGTGGAAAGACTAAAGTGGACAGACTATAGTGGAAAGAATATAGTGGACAGAATAAAGTTTAGACTATAGTGGAAAGACTAAAGTGTACAGACTAAAGTGGAAAGACTAAAGTGGAAAGACTAAAGTGGACAGACTATAGTGGAAATGACTAAAGTGGAAAGACTAAAGTGGACAGACTAAAGTGGACAGACTAAAGTGGAAATACTAAAGTGGACAGACTCTAGTGGAAAGACTAAGTGGACAGACTAAAGCGGAAAGACTAAAGTGGAAAGACTAAAGTGGACAGACTATAGTGGAAAGACTAAAGTGGACAGACTAAAGTGGAAAGTCTAAAGTGGAAAGACTAAAGTGGACAGACTATAGTGGAAAGACTATAGTGGAAAGACTGTAGTGGACAAAATAAAGTGGAGACTATAGTGAAAAGACTATAGTGGACAGAGAATAGTGGACAGACTATAGTGGAAAGAATATAGTGGACAGAATAAAGTGTAGACTATAGTGGAAAGACTAAAGTGTACCGACTAAAGTGGAAAGACTAAATTGGAAAGACTAAAGTGGACAGACTATAGTGGAAATGACTAAAGTGGAAAGACTAAAGTGGACAGACTAAAGTGGACAGACTAAAGTGGAAATACTAAAGTGGACAGACTCTAGTGGAAAGACTAAGTGGAGAGACTAAAGCGGAAAGACTAAAGTGGAAAGACTAAAGTGGACAGACTATAGTGGAAAGAATAAAGTGGACAGACTAAAGTGGAAAGTCTAACGTGGAAAGACTAAAGTGGACAGACTATAGTGGAAAGACTATAGTGGAAAGACAGTAGTGGACAGAACAAAGTGGAGACTATAGTGGAAAGACTATAGTGGACAGAGAATAGTGGAAAGACTAAAGTGGACAGACTAAAGTGGACAGACTAAAGTGGAAAGACTAAAGTGGACAGACTCTAGTGGAAAGACTGAAGTGGAAAGACTAAGTGGACAGACAGACTATAGTGGAAAGACTATAGTGGAAAGACTGTAGTGGACAGAATAAAGTGGAGACTATAGTGGAAAGACTAAAGTGGAAAGACTAAAGTGGACAGAGAATAGTGGAAAGACTAAAGTGGACAGACTATAGTGGAAAGACTAAAGTGGACAGACTAAAGTGGAAAGACTAAAGTGGAAAGACTAAAGTGGACAGACTAAATTGGACAGACTAAAGTGGAAATGCTAAAGTGGACAGACTCTAGTGGAAAGACTAAGTGGACAGACTAAAGCGGAAAGACTAAAGTGGAAAGACTAAAGTGGACAGACTATAGTGGAAAGACTAAAGTGGACAGACTAAAGTGGAAAGTCGAAAGTGGAAAGACTAAAGTGGACAGACTATAGTGGAAAGACTATAGTGGAAAGACTGTAGTGGACAGAATAAAGTGGAGACTATAGTGGAAAGACTAAAGTGGACAGAGAATAGTGGAAAGACTAAAGTGGACAGACTAAAGTGGAAAGACTAAAGTGGACAAACTATAGTGGAAAGACTATAGTGGAAAGACTGCAGTGGACAGAATAAAGTGGAGACTATAGTGGAAAGACCAAAGTGGAAAGACTAAAGTGGAAAGACTAAAGTGGACAGACTATAATGGAAAGACTAAAGTGGACAGACTATAGTGGAAAGACTAAAGTGGACAGACTAAAGTGGAGAGACTAAAGTGGACAGTCTAAAGTGGAAAGACTAAAGTGGACAGACTCTAGTGGAAAGACTGAAGTGTAAAGACTAAGTGAACAGACTAAAGCGGAAAGACAAAAGTGGAAAGACTAAAGTGGACAGACTATAGTGGAAAGACTAAAGTGGACAGACTAAAGTGGAAAGACTAAAGTGGAAAGACTAAAGTGGACAGACTATTGTGGAAAGACTATAGTGGAAAGACTGTAGTAGACAGAATAAAGTGGAGACTATAGTGAAAAGACTAAAGTGGAAAGACTAAAGTGGACAGAGAATAGTGGAAAGACGAAAGTGGACAGACTATAGTGGAAAGACTAAAGTGAACAGACTAAAGCGGAAAGACAAAAGTGGAAAGACTAAAGTGGACAGACTATAGTGGAAAGACTAAAGTGGACAAACTAAAGTGGAAAGACTAAAGTGGAAAGACTAAAGTGGACAGACTAAAGTGGAAAGACTATAGTGGAAAGACTATAGTGGACAGAATAAAGTGGAGACTATAGTGAAAAGACTAAAGTGGAAAGACTAAAGTGGACAGAGAATAGTGGAAAGACGAAAGTGGACAGACTAAAGTGGAAAGACTAAAGTGGAAAGACTAAAGTGGACAGACTATAGTGGAAAGACTGTAGTGGACAGAATAAAGTGGAGAGTATAGTGGAAAGAATAAAGTGGACAGAGAATAGTGGAAAGACTAAAGTGGACAGACTATAGTGGAAAGACTATAGTGGAGAGACTGTAGTGGACAGAATAAAGTGGAGACTATAGTGGAAAGACTAAAGTGGAAAGACTATAGTGGACAGAGAATAGTGGAAAGACTAAAGTGGAAAGACTGTAGTGGACAGAATAAAGTGGAGACTATAGTGGAAAGACTATAGTGGACAGAATAAAGTGTAGACTATAGTGGAAAGACTAAAGTGGACAGAGAATAGTGGAAAGACTAAAGTGGACAGACTATAGTGGAAAGACTATAGTGGAAAGACTGTAGTGGACAGAATAAAGTGGAGACTATAGTGGAAAGACTAAAGTGGAAAGACTAAAGTGGACAGACTATAGTGGAAAGACTGAAGTGGACAGACTAAAGTGGAAAAACTAATGTGGAAAGACTAAAGTGGACAGACTATAGTGGAAAGACTATAGTGGAAAGACTGTAGTGGAGAGAATAAAGTGTAGACTATAGTGGAAAGACTAAAGTGTACAGACTAAAGTGGAAAGACCAAAGTGGACAGCTTATAGTGGAAATGACTAAAGTGGAAAGACTAAAGTGGACAGACTAAAGTGGACAGACTAAAGTGGAAATACTAAAGTGGACAGACTCTAGTGGAAAGACTAAGTGGACAGACTAAAGCGGAACGACTAAAGTGGAAAGACTAAAGTGGACAGACTAAAGTGGAAAGTCTAAAGTGGACAGACTATAGTGGAAAGACTATATTGAAAAGACTGTAGTGGACAGAATAAAGTGGAGACTATAGTGGAAAGACTAAAGTGGACAGAGAATAGTGGAAAGACTATAGTGGACAGACTAAAGTGGAAAAACTAAAGTGGAAAGACTAAAGTGAACAGACTATAGTGGAAAGACTATAGTGGAAAGACTGTAGTGGACAGAATAAAGTGTAGACTATAGTGGAAAGACTAAAGTGGACAGAATAAAGTGTAGACTAAAGTGGAAAGACTAAAGTGGACAGACTAAAGTGGACAGACTAAAGTGGAAATACTAAAGTGGACAGACTCTAGTGAAAAGACTAAGTGGACAGACTAAAGCGGAAAGACTAAAGTGAAAAGACTAAAGTGGACAGACTATGGTGGAAAGACTAAAGTGGACAGACTAAAGTGGAAAGTCTAAAGTGGAAAGACTATAGTGAAAAGACTATAGTGAAAAGACTGTAGTGGACAGAATAAAGTGGAGACTATAGTGGAAAGACTAAAGTGGACAGAGAATAGTGGAAAGACTAAAGTGGAAAGACTGTAGTGGACAGAATAAAGTGGAGACTATAGTGGAAAGACTAAAGTTGAAAGACTAAAGTGGACAGACTATAGTGGAAAGACTATAGTGGAAAGACTGTAGTGGAAAGACTAAAGTGAACAGACTAAAGCGGAAAGACAAAAGTGGAAAGACTAAAGTGGACAGACTATAGTGGAAAGACTAAAGTGGACAGACTAAAGTGGAAAGACTAAAGTGGAAAGACTAAAGTGGACAGACTAAAGTGGAAAGACTATAGTGGAAAGACTATAGTGGACAGAATAAAGTGGAGACTATAGTGAAAAGACTAAAGTGGAAAGACTAAAGTGGACAGAGAATAGTGGAAAGACGAAAGTGGACAGACTATAGTGGAAAGACTAAAGTGGACAGACTAAAGTGGAAAGACTAAAGTGGAAAGACTAAAGTGGACAGCCTATAGTGGAAAGACTGTAGTGGACAGAATAAAGTGGAGAGTATAGTGGAAAGAATAAAGTGGACAGAGAATAGTGGAAAGACTAAAGTGGACAGACTATAGTGGAAAGACTATAGTGGAGAGACTGTAGTGGACAGAATAAAGTGGAGACTATAGTGGAAAGACTAAAGTGGAAAGACTAAAGTGGACAGAGAATAGTGGAAAGACTAAAGTGGAAAGACTGTAGTGGACAGAATAAAGTGGAGACTATAGTGGAAAGACTGTAGTGGACAGAATAAAGTGTAGACTATAGTGGAAAGACTAAAGTGGACAGAGAATAGTGGAAAGACTAAAGTGGACAGACTATAGTGGAAAGACTATAGTGGAAAGACTGTAGTGGACAGAATAAAGTGGAGACTATAGTGGAAAGACTAAAGTGGAAAGACTAAAGTGGACAGACTATAGTGGAAAGACTGAAGTGGACAGACTAAAGTGGAAAACTAATGTGGAAAGACTAAAGTGGACAGACTATAGTGGAAAGACTATAGTGGAAAGACTGTAGTGGACAGAATAAAGTGTAGACTATAGTGGAAAGACTAAAGTGGTCAGCTTATAGTGGAAATGACTAAAGTGGAAAGACTAAAGTGGACAGACTAAAGTGGACAGACTAAAGTGGAAATACTAAAGTGGACAGACTCTAGTGGAAAGACTAAGTGGACAGACTAAAGCGGAACGACTAAAGTGGAAAGACTAAAGTGGACAGACTAAAGTGGAAAGTCTAAAGTGGACAGACTATAGTGGAAAGACTATATTGGAAAGACTGTAGTGGACAGAATAAAGTGGAGACTATAGTGGAAATACTAAAGTGGACAGAGAATAGTGGAAAGACTATAGTGGACAGACTAAAGTGTAGACTATAGTGGAAAGACTAAAGTGAACAGACTATAGTGGAAAGACTATAGTGGAAAGACTGTAGTGGACAGAATAAAGTGTAGACTATAGTGGAAAGACTAAAGTGGACAGAATAAAGTGTAGACTATAGTGGAAAGACTAAAGTGTACAGACTAAAGTGGAAAGACTAAAGTGGAAAGACTAAAGTGGACAGCCTATAGTGGAAATGACTAAAGTGGAAAGACTAAAGTGGACAGACTAAAGTGGACAGACTAAAGTGGAAATACTAAAGTGGACAGACTCTAGTGAAAAGACTAAGTGGACAGACTAAAGCGGAAAGACTAAAGTGAAAAGACTAAAGTGGACAGACTATGGTGGAAAGACTAAAGTGGACAGACTAAAGTGGAAAGTCTAAAGTGGAAAGACTAAAGTGGACAGACTATAGTGGAAAGACTATAGTGGAAAGACTGTAGTGGACAGAATAAAGTGGAGACTATAGTGGAAAGACTATAGTGGAAAGACTGTAGTGGACAGAATGAAGTGTAGACTATAGTGGAAAGACTAAAGTGTACAGACT
This sequence comes from Branchinecta sandiegonensis, assembly GCA_030848855.1. Classification (NCBI taxonomy): domain Eukaryota; kingdom Metazoa; phylum Arthropoda; class Branchiopoda; order Anostraca; family Branchinectidae; genus Branchinecta; species Branchinecta sandiegonensis. The sequence continues at coordinate 34,226 of JAUPMV010000134.1, forward strand.
AAAGTGGAAAGACTAAAGTGGACAGCCTATAGTGGAAATGACTAAAGTGGAAAGACTAAAGTGGACAGACTAAACTGGACAGACTAAAGTGGAAATACTAAAGTGGACAGACTCTAGTGGAAAGACTAAGTGGACAGACTAAAGCGGAAAGACTAAAGTGGAAAGACTAAAGTGGACAGACTATAGTGGAAAGACTAAAGTGAACAGACTAAAGTGGAAAGTCTAAAGCGGAAAGACTAAAGTGGACAGACTATAGTGGAAAGACTATAGTTGAAAGACTCTAGTGGACAGAATAAAGTGGAAAGACTAAAGTGGACAAACTATAGTGGAAAGACTGAAGTGGACAGACTAAAGTGGAAAAACTGAAGTGGAAAGACTAAAGTGGAAAGACTATAGTGGAAAGACTATAGTGGAAAGACTGTAGTGGACAGAATAAAGTGTAGACTATAGTGGAAAGACTAAAGTGTACAGACTAAAGTGGAAAGACTAAAGTGGAAAGACTAAAGTGGACAGCCTATAGTGGACAGACTAAAGTGGAAAAACTAAAGTGGAAAGACTAAAGTGGACAGACTATAGTGGAAAGACTATAGTGGAAAGACTGTAGTGGACAGAATAAAGTGTAGACTATAGTGGAAAGACTAAAGTGTACAGACTAAAGTGGAAAGACTAAAGTGGAAAGACTAAAGTGGACAGCCTATAGTGGAAATGACTAAAGTGGAAAGACTAAAGTGGACCGACTAAAGTGGACAGACTAAAGTGGACAGACTAAAGTGGAAATACTAAAGTGGACATACTCTAGTGGAAAGACTAAGTGGACAGACTAAAGCGGAAAGACTAAAGTGGAAAGACTAAAGTGGACAGACGATAGTGGAAAGATTAAAGTGGACAGACTAAAGTGGAAAGTCTAAAGTGGAAAGACTAAAGTGTACAGACTAAAGTGGAAAGACTAAAGTGGACAGCCTATAGTGGAAATGACTAAAGTGGAAAGACTAAAGTGGACAGACTAAACTGGACAGACTAAAGTGGAAATGCTAAAGTGGACAGACTCTAGTGGAAAGACTAAGTGGACAGACTAAAGCGGAAAGAGTAAAGTGGAGACTATAGTGGAAAGACTAAAGTGGACAGAGAATAGTGGAAAGACTAAAGTGGACGGACTATAGTGGAAAGAGTATAGTGGAAAGACTGTAGAGGACAGAATAAAGTGGAGACTATAGTGGAAAGACTAAAGTGGAAAGACTGTAGTGGAAAGAATAAAGTGGAGACTATAGTGGAAAGTCTAAAGTGGAAAGACTGAAGTGGACAGACTATAGTGGAAAGACTATAGTGGAAAGACTGTCGTGGACAGAATAAAGTGGAGACTATAGTGGAAAGACTAAAGTGGACAGAGAATAGTGGAAAGACTAAAGTGGACAGACTATAGTGGAAAGACTAAAATGGACAGACTAAAGTGGAAAGACTAAAGTGGAAATACTAAAGTGGACAAACTATAGTGGAAAGACTATAGTGGAAAGACTGTAGTGGACAGAATAAAGTGGAGACTATAGTGGAAAGACTAAAGTGGAAAGACTAAAGTGGAAAGACTAAAGTGGACGGACTATAGTGGAAAGACTAAAGTGGACAGACTATAGTGGAAAGACTAAAGTGGACAGACTAAAGTGGAAAGACTAAAGTGGACAGACTCTAGTGGAAAGACTGAAGTGGAAAGACTAAGTGGACAGACTAAAGTGGAAAGACAAAAGTGGAAAGACTAAAACGGATAGACTATAGTGGAAAGACTAAAGTGGACAGACTAAAGTGGAAAGACTAAAGTGGAAAGGCTAAAGTGGACAGACTATAGTGGAAAGACTATAGTGAAAAGACTGTAGTGGACAGAATGAAGTGGAGACTATAGTGGAAAGACTAAAGTGGAAAGACTAAAGTGGACAGAGAATAGTGGAAAGACTAAAGTGGACAGACTATAGTGGAAAGACTAAAGTGGACAGACTAAAGTGGAAAGACTAAAGTGGAAAGACTAAAGTGGACAGACTAAAGTGGACAGACTATAGTGGAAATACTGTAGTGGACAGAATAAAGTGGAGAGTATAGTGGAAAGAATAAAGTGGACAGAGAATAGTGGAAAGACTAAAGTGGACAGACTATAGGGGAAAGACTATAGTGGAGAGACTGTAGTGGACAGAATAAAGGGGAGACTATAGTGGAAAGACTAAAGTGGAAAGACTAAAGTGGACAGAGAATAGTGGAAAGACTAAAGTGGAAAGACTGTAGTGGACAGAATAAAGTGGAGACTATAGTGGAAAGACTAAAGTGGAAAGACTAAAGTGGACAGACTATAGTGGAAAGACTATAGTGGAAAGACTGTAGTGGACAGATTAAAGTGGAGACTATAGTGGAAAGACTAAAGTGGACAGAGAATAGTGGACAGACTAAAGTGGACAGACTATAGTGGAAAGACTATAGTGGAAAGACTGTAGTGGACAGAATAAAGTGGAGACTATAGTGGAAAGACTAAAGTGGAAAGACTAAAGTGGACAGACTATAGTGGAAAGACTGAAGTGGAGAGACCAAAGTGGAAAAACTAAAGTGGAAAGACTAAAGTGGACAGACTATAGTGGAAAGACTAAGTGGACAGACTAAAGCGGAAAGACTAAAGTGGAAAGACTAAAGTGGACAGACTATAGTGGAAAGACTAAAGAGGACAGACTAAAGTGGAAAGTCTAAAGTGGAAAGACTAAAGTGGACAGACTATAGTGGAAAGAATATAGTGGACAGAATAAAGTGTAGACTATAGTGGAAAGACTAAAGTGTACAGACTAAAGTGGAAAGACTAAAGTGGAAAGACTAAAGTGGACAGACTATAGTGGAAATGACTAAAGTGGAAAGACTAAAGTGGACAGACTAAAGTGGACAGACTAAAGTGTAAATACTAAAGTGGACAGACTCTAGTGGAAAGACTAAGTGGACAGACTAAAGCGGAAAGACTAGAGTGGAAAGACTAAAGTGGACAGACTGTAGTGGAAAGACTAAAGTTGACAGACTAAAGTGGAATGTCTAAAGTGGAAAGACTAAAGTGGACGGACTATAGTGGAAAGACTATAGTGGAAAGACAGTAGTGGACAGAATAAAGTGGAGACTATAGTGGAAAGACTATAGTGGAGACTATAGTGGAAAGACTATAGTGGACAGAGAATAGTGGAAAGACTAAAGTGGACAGACTAAAGTGGACAGACTAAAGTGGACAGACTAAAGTGGAAAGACTAAAGTGGACAGACTCTAGTGGAAAGACTGAAGTGGAAAGACTAAGTGGACAGACAGACTATAGTGGAAAGACTATAGTGGAAAGACTGTAGTGGACAGAATAAAGTGGAGACTATAGTGGAAAGACTAAAGTGGAAAGACTAAAGTGGACAGAGAATAGTGGAAAGACTAAAGTGGACAGACTATAGTGGATAGACTAAAGTGTACAGACTAAACTGGAAAGACTAAAGTGGACAGACTAAAGTGGACAGACTAAAGTGGAAATGCTAAAGTGGACAGACTCTAGTGGAAAGACTAAGTGGACAGACTAAAGCGGAAAGAATAAAGTGGAAAGACTAAAGTGGACAGACTATAGTGGAAAGACTAAAGTGGACAGACTAAAGTGGAAAGTCTATAGTGGAAAGACTAAAGTGGACAGACTATAGTGGAAAGACTATAGTGGAAAGACTGTAGTGGACAGAATAAAGTGGAGACTATAGTGGAAAGACTAAAGTGGACAGAGAATAGTGGAAAGACTAAAGTGGACAGACTATAGTGGAAAGACTAAAGTGGACAGACTAAAGTGGAAAGACTAAAGTGGACAAACTATAGTGGAAAGACTATAGTGGAAAGACTGTAGTGGACAGAATAAAGTGGAGACTATAGTGGAAAGACTAAAGTGGAAAGACTAAAGTGAAAAGACTAAAGTGGACAGACTAAAGTGGAAAGACTAAAGTGGACAGACTAAAGTGGAAAGACTAAAGTGGACAGACTCTAGTGGAAAGACTGAAGTGTAAAGACTAAGTGAACAGACTAAAGCGGAAAGACAAAAGTGGAATGACTAAAGTGGACAGACTATAGTGGAAAGACTAAAGTGGACAGACTAAAGTGGAAAGACTAAAGTGGAAAGACTAAAGTGGAGAGACTATAGTGGAAAGACTATAGTGGAAAGACCGTAGTGGACAGAATAAAGTGGAGACTATAGTGAAAAGACTAAAGTGGAAAGACTAAAGTGGACAGAGAATAGTGGAAAGACTAAAATGGACAGACTATAGTGGAAAGACTAAAGTGGACGGACTAAAGTGGAAAGACTAAAGTGGAAAGGCTAAAGTGGACAGACTATAGTGGAAAGACTATAGTGAAAAGACTGTAGTGGACAGAATAAAATGGAGACTATAGTGGAAAGACGAAAGTGGAAAGACTAAAGTGGACGGAGAATAGTGGAAAGACTAAAGTGGACAGACTATAGTGGAAAGACTAAAGTGGACAGACTAAAGTGGAAAGACTAAAGTGGAAAGACTAAAGTGGAAAGACTAAAGTGGACAGACTAAAGTGGAAAGACTAAAGTGGACAGACTAAAGTAGACAGACTATAGTGGAAAGACTATAGTGGAAAGACTGTAGTGGACAGAATAAAGTGGAGACTATAGTGGAAAGACTAAAGTGGACAGAGAATAGTGGAAAGACTAAAGTGGACAGACTATAGTGGAAAGACTATAGTGGAAAGACTATAGTGGACAAAATAAAGTGGAGACTATAGTGGAAAGACTAAAGTGGACAGAGAATAGTGGAAAGACTAAAGTGGACAGACTATAGTGGAAAGACTGAAGTGGACAGACTAGAGTGGAAAAACTAAAGTGGAAAGACTAAAGTGGACAGACTATAGTGGCAAGACTATAGTGGAAAGACTGTAGTGGACAGAATAAAGTGTAGACTATAGTGGAAAGACTAAAGTGGACAGCCTATAGTGGAAATGACTAAAGTGGAAAGACTAAAGTGGACAGACTAAAGTGGACAGACTAAAATGGAAATACTAAAGTGGACAGACTCTAGTGGAAAGACTAAGTGGACAGACTAAAGCGGAAAGACTAAAGTGGAAAGACTAAAGTGGACAGACTATAGTGGAAAGACTAAAGTGGAAAGACTAAAGTGGACAAACTATAGTGGAAAGACTATAGTGGAAAGACTGTAGTGGACAGAATAAAGTGGAGACTATAGTGGAAAGACTGTAGTGGACAGAATAAAGTGGAGACTATAGTGGAAAGACTAAAGTGGAAAGACTAAAGTGGACAGACTATAGTGGAAAGACTATAGTGGAAAGACTATAGTGGAAAGACTGTAGTGGACAGAATAAAGTGGAGACTATAGTGGAAAGACTAAAGTGGACAGAGAATAGTGGAAAGACTAAAGTGGACAGACTATAGTGGAAAGACTATAGTGGACAAAAAAAAGTGGAGACTATAGTGGAAAGACTAAAGTGGACAGAGAATAGTGGAAAGACTAAAGTGGACAGACTATAGTGGAAAGACTGAAGTGGACAGACTAGAGTGGAAAAACTAAAGTGGAAAGACTAAAGTGGACAGACTATAGTGGCAAGACTATAGTGGAAAGACTGTAGTGGACAGAATAAAGTGTAGACTATAGTGGAAAGACTAAAGTGGACAGCCTATAGTGGAAATGATTAAAGTGGAAAGACTAAAGTGGACAGACTAAAGTGGACAGACTAAAATGGAAATACTAAAGTGGACAGACTCTAGTGGAAAGACTAAGTGGACAGACTAAAGCGGAAAGACTAAAGTGGAAAGACTAAAGTGGACAGACTATAGTGGAAAGACTAAAGTGGAAAGACTAAAGTGGACAAACTATAGTGGAAAGACTATAGTGGAAAGACTGTAGTGGACAGAATAAAGTGGAGACTATAGTGGAAAGACTAAAGTGGAAAGACTAAAGTGGAAAGACTAAAGTGGACAGACTATAGTGGAAAGACTAAAGTGGACAGACTAAAGTGGAAAGACTAAAGTGGACAGACTCTAGTGGAAAGACTGAAGTGGAAAGACTAAGTGGACAGAATAAAGTGGAGACTATAGTGGAAAGACTAAAGTGGACGGACTATAGTGGAAAGACTAAAGTGGACAGACTATAGTGGAAAGACTAAAGTGGACAGACTAAAGTGGAAAGACTAAAGTGGACAGACTCTAGTGGAAAGACTGAAGTGGAAAGACTGTAGTGGACAGAATAAAGTGGAGACTATAGTGGAAAGACTAAAGTGGACGGACTATAGTGGAAAGACTAAAGTGGACAGACTATAGTGGAAAGACTAAAGTGGACAGACTAAAGTGGAAAGACTAAAGTGGACAGACTCTAGTGGAAAGACTGAAGTGGAAAGACTGTAGTGGACAGAATAAAGTGGAGACTATAGTGGAAAGACTAAAGTGGACGGACTATAGTGGAAAGACTAAAGTGGACAGACTATAGTGGAAAGACTAAAGTGGACAGACTAAAGTGGAAAGACTAAAGTGGACAGACTCTAGTGGAAAGACTGAAGTGGAAAGACTAAGTGGACAGACTAAAGTGGAAAGACAAAAGTGGAAAGACTAAAACGGATAGACTATAGTGGAAAGACTAAAGTGGACAGACTAAAGTGGAAAGACTAAAGTGGAAAGGCTAAAGTGGACAGACTATAGTGGAAAGACTATAGTGGAAAGACTGTAGTGGACAGAATAAAGTGGAGACTATAGTGGAAAGACTAAAGTGGAAAGACTAAAGTGGAAAGACTAAAGTGGACAGACTATAGTGGAAAGACTAAAGTGGACAGACTAAAGTGGAAAGACTAAAGTGGACAGACTCTAGTGGAAAGACTGAAGTGGAAAGACTAAGTGGACAGAATAAAGTGGAGACTATAGTGGAAAGACTAAAGTGGACGGACTATAGTGGAAAGACTAAAGTGGACAGACTATAGTGGAAAGACTAAAGTGGACAGACTAAAGTGGAAAGACTAAAGTGGACAGACTCTAGTGGAAAGACTGAAGTGGAAAGACTGTAGTGGACAGAATAAAGTGGAGACTATAGTGGAAAGACTAAAGTGGACGGACTATAGTGGAAAGACTAAAGTGGACAGACTATAGTGGAAAGACTAAAGTGGACAGACTAAAGTGGAAAGACTAAAGTGGACAGACTCTAGTGGAAAGACTGAAGTGGAAAGACTGTAGTGGACAGAATAAAGTGGAGACTATAGTGGAAAGACTAAAGTGGACGGACTATAGTGGAAAGACTAAAGTGGACAGACTATAGTGGAAAGACTAAAGTGGACAGACTAAAGTGGAAAGACTAAAGTGGACAGACTCTAGTGGAAAGACTGAAGTGGAAAGACTAAGTGGACAGACTAAAGTGGAAAGACAAAAGTGGAAAGACTAAAGTGGACAGACTATAGTGGAAAGACTAAAGTGGACAGACTAAAGTGGAAAGACTAAAGTGGACAGACTCTAGTGGAAAGACTGAAGTGGAAAGACTAAGTGGACAGAATAAAGTGGAGACTATAGTGGAAAGACTAAAGTGGACGGACTATAGTGGAAAGACTAAAGTGGACAGACTATAGTGGAAAGACTAAAGTGGACAGACTAAAGTGGAAAGACTAAAGTGGACAGACTCTAGTGGAAAGACTGAAGTGGAAAGACTGTAGTGGACAGAATAAAGTGGAGACTATAGTGGAAAGACTAAAGTGGACGGACTAAAGTGGAAAGACTAAAGTGGACAGACTATAGTGGAAAGACTAAAGTGGACAGACTAAAGTGGAAAGACTAAAGTGGACAGACTCTAGTGGAAAGACTGAAGTGGAAAGACTGTAGTGGACAGAATAAAGTGGAGACTATAGTGGAAAGACTAAAGTGGACGGACTATAGTGGAAAGACTAAAGTGGACAGACTATAGTGGAAAGACTAAAGTGGACAGACTAAAGTGGAAAGACTAAAGTGGACAGACTCTAGTGGAAAGACTGAAGTGGAAAGACTAAGTGGACAGACTAAAGTGGAAAGACAAAAGTGGAAAGACTAAAACGGATAGACTATAGTGGAAAGACTAAAGTGGACAGACTAAAGTGGAAAGACTAAAGTGGAAAGGCTAAAGTGGACAGACTATAGTGGAAAGACTATAGTGAAAAGACTGTAGTGGACAGAATGAAGTGGAGACTATAGTGGAAAGACTAAAGTGGAAAGACTAAAGTGGACAGAGAATAGTGGAAAGACTAAAGTGGACAGACTATAGTGGAAAGACTAAAGTGGACAGACTAAAGTGGAAAGACTAAAGTGGAAAGACTAAAGTGGACAGACTAAAGTGGACAGACTATAGTGGAAATACTGTAGTGGACAGAATAAAGTGGAGAGTATAGTGGAAAGAATAAAGTGGACAGAGAATAGTGGAAAGACTAAAGTGGACAGACTATAGGGGAAAGACTATAGTGGAGAGACTGTAGTGGACAGAATAAAGGGGAGACTATAGTGGAAAGACTAAAGTGGAAAGACTAAAGTGGACAGAGAATAGTGGAAAGACTAAAGTGGAAAGACTGTAGTGGACAGAATAAAGTGGAGACTATAGTGGAAAGACTAAAGTGGAAAGACTAAAGTGGACAGACTATAGTGGAAAGACTATAGTGGAAAGACTGTAGTGGACAGATTAAAGTGGAGACTATAGTGGAAAGACTAAAGTGGACAGAGAATAGTGGACAGACTAAAGTGGACAGACTATAGTGGAAAGACTATAGTGGAAAGACTGTAGTGGACAGAATAAAGTGGAGACTATAGTGGAAAGACTAAAGTGGAAAGACTAAAGTGGACAGACTATAGTGGAAAGACTGAAGTGGAGAGACCAAAGTGGAAAAACTAAAGTGGAAAGACTAAAGTGGACAGACTATAGTGGAAAGACTAAGTGGACAGACTAAAGCGGAAAGACTAAAGTGGAAAGACTAAAGTGGACAGACTATAGTGGAAAGACTAAAGAGGACAGACTAAAGTGGAAAGTCTAAAGTGGAAAGACTAAAGTGGACAGACTATAGTGGAAAGAATATAGTGGACAGAATAAAGTGTAGACTATAGTGGAAAGACTAAAGTGTACAGACTAAAGTGGAAAGACTAAAGTGGAAAGACTAAAGTGGACAGACTATAGTGGAAATGACTAAAGTGGAAAGACTAAAGTGGACAGACTAAAGTGGACAGACTAAAGTGTAAATACTAAAGTGGACAGACTCTAGTGGAAAGACTAAGTGGACAGACTAAAGCGGAAAGACTAGAGTGGAAAGACTAAAGTGGACAGACTGTAGTGGAAAGACTAAAGTTGACAGACTAAAGTGGAATGTCTAAAGTGGAAAGACTAAAGTGGACGGACTATAGTGGAAAGACTATAGTGGAAAGACAGTAGTGGACAGAATAAAGTGGAGACTATAGTGGAAAGACTATAGTGGAGACTATAGTGGAAAGACTATAGTGGACAGAGAATAGTGGAAAGACTAAAGTGGACAGACTAAAGTGGACAGACTAAAGTGGACAGACTAAAGTGGAAAGACTAAAGTGGACAGACTCTAGTGGAAAGACTGAAGTGGAAAGACTAAGTGGACAGACAGACTATAGTGGAAAGACTATAGTGGAAAGACTGTAGTGGACAGAATAAAGTGGAGACTATAGTGGAAAGACTAAAGTGGAAAGACTAAAGTGGACAGAGAATAGTGGAAAGACTAAAGTGGACAGACTATAGTGGATAGACTAAAGTGTACAGACTAAACTGGAAAGACTAAAGTGGACAGACTAAAGTGGACAGACTAAAGTGGAAATGCTAAAGTGGACAGACTCTAGTGGAAAGACTAAGTGGACAGACTAAAGCGGAAAGAATAAAGTGGAAAGACTAAAGTGGACAGACTATAGTGGAAAGACTAAAGTGGACAGACTAAAGTGGAAAGTCTATAGTGGAAAGACTAAAGTGGACAGACTATAGTGGAAAGACTATAGTGGAAAGACTGTAGTGGACAGAATAAAGTGGAGACTATAGTGGAAAGACTAAAGTGGACAGAGAATAGTGGAAAGACTAAAGTGGACAGACTATAGTGGAAAGACTAAAGTGGACAGACTAAAGTGGAAAGACTAAAGTGGACAAACTATAGTGGAAAGACTATAGTGGAAAGACTGTAGTGGACAGAATAAAGTGGAGACTATAGTGGAAAGACTAAAGTGGAAAGACTAAAGTGAAAAGACTAAAGTGGACAGACTAAAGTGGAAAGACTAAAGTGGACAGACTAAAGTGGAAAGACTAAAGTGGACAGACTCTAGTGGAAAGACTGAAGTGTAAAGACTAAGTGAACAGACTAAAGCGGAAAGACAAAAGTGGAATGACTAAAGTGGACAGACTATAGTGGAAAGACTAAAGTGGACAGACTAAAGTGGAAAGACTAAAGTGGAAAGACTAAAGTGGAGAGACTATAGTGGAAAGACTATAGTGGAAAGACCGTAGTGGACAGAATAAAGTGGAGACTATAGTGAAAAGACTAAAGTGGAAAGACTAAAGTGGACAGAGAATAGTGGAAAGACTAAAATGGACAGACTATAGTGGAAAGACTAAAGTGGACGGACTAAAGTGGAAAGACTAAAGTGGAAAGGCTAAAGTGGACAGACTATAGTGGAAAGACTATAGTGAAAAGACTGTAGTGGACAGAATAAAATGGAGACTATAGTGGAAAGACGAAAGTGGAAAGACTAAAGTGGACGGAGAATAGTGGAAAGACTAAAGTGGACAGACTATAGTGGAAAGACTAAAGTGGACAGACTAAAGTGGAAAGACTAAAGTGGAAAGACTAAAGTGGAAAGACTAAAGTGGACAGACTAAAGTGGAAAGACTAAAGTGGACAGACTAAAGTAGACAGACTATAGTGGAAAGACTATAGTGGAAAGACTGTAGTGGACAGAATAAAGTGGAGACTATAGTGGAAAGACTAAAGTGGACAGAGAATAGTGGAAAGACTAAAGTGGACAGACTATAGTGGAAAGACTATAGTGGAAAGACTATAGTGGACAAAATAAAGTGGAGACTATAGTGGAAAGACTAAAGTGGACAGAGAATAGTGGAAAGACTAAAGTGGACAGACTATAGTGGAAAGACTGAAGTGGACAGACTAGAGTGGAAAAACTAAAGTGGAAAGACTAAAGTGGACAGACTATAGTGGCAAGACTATAGTGGAAAGACTGTAGTGGACAGAATAAAGTGTAGACTATAGTGGAAAGACTAAAGTGGACAGCCTATAGTGGAAATGACTAAAGTGGAAAGACTAAAGTGGACAGACTAAAGTGGACAGACTAAAATGGAAATACTAAAGTGGACAGACTCTAGTGGAAAGACTAAGTGGACAGACTAAAGCGGAAAGACTAAAGTGGAAAGACTAAAGTGGACAGACTATAGTGGAAAGACTAAAGTGGAAAGACTAAAGTGGACAAACTATAGTGGAAAGACTATAGTGGAAAGACTGTAGTGGACAGAATAAAGTGGAGACTATAGTGGAAAGACTGTAGTGGACAGAATAAAGTGGAGACTATAGTGGAAAGACTAAAGTGGAAAGACTAAAGTGGACAGACTATAGTGGAAAGACTATAGTGGAAAGACTATAGTGGAAAGACTGTAGTGGACAGAATAAAGTGGAGACTATAGTGGAAAGACTAAAGTGGACAGAGAATAGTGGAAAGACTAAAGTGGACAGACTATAGTGGAAAGACTATAGTGGACAAAAAAAAGTGGAGACTATAGTGGAAAGACTAAAGTGGACAGAGAATAGTGGAAAGACTAAAGTGGACAGACTATAGTGGAAAGACTGAAGTGGACAGACTAGAGTGGAAAAACTAAAGTGGAAAGACTAAAGTGGACAGACTATAGTGGCAAGACTATAGTGGAAAGACTGTAGTGGACAGAATAAAGTGTAGACTATAGTGGAAAGACTAAAGTGGACAGCCTATAGTGGAAATGATTAAAGTGGAAAGACTAAAGTGGACAGACTAAAGTGGACAGACTAAAATGGAAATACTAAAGTGGACAGACTCTAGTGGAAAGACTAAGTGGACAGACTAAAGCGGAAAGACTAAAGTGGAAAGACTAAAGTGGACAGACTATAGTGGAAAGACTAAAGTGGAAAGACTAAAGTGGACAAACTATAGTGGAAAGACTATAGTGGAAAGACTGTAGTGGACAGAATAAAGTGGAGACTATAGTGGAAAGACTAAAGTGGAAAGACTAAAGTGGAAAGACTAAAGTGGACAGACTATAGTGGAAAGACTAAAGTGGACAGACTCTAGTGGAAAGACTAAAGTGGACAGACTATAGTGGAAAGACTGAAGTGGAAAGACTAAGTGGACAGACTAAAGCGGAAAGACAAAAGTGGAAAGACTAAAATGGACAGACTATAGTGGAAAGACTAAAGTGGACGGACTAAAGTGGAAAGACTAAAGTGGAAAGGCTAAAGTGGACAGACTATAGTGGAAAGACTATAGTGAAAAGACTGTAGTGGACAGAATAAAATGGAGACTATAGTGGAAAGACGAAAGTGGAAAGACTAAAGTGGACGGAGAATAGTGGAAAGACTAAAGTGGACAGACTATAGTGGAAAGACTAAAGTGGACAGACTAAAGTGGAAAGACTAAAGTGGAAAGACTAAAGTGGAAAGACTAAAGTGGACAGACTAAAGTGGAAAGACTAAAGTGGACAGACTAAAGTGGAAAGACTAAAGTGGACAGACTCTAGTGGAAAGACTGAAGTGGACGGAGAATAGTGGAAAGACTAAAGTGGACAGACTATAGTGGAAAGACTAAAGTGGACAGACTAAAGTGGAAAGACTAAAGTGGAAAGACTAAAGTGGACAGACTATAGTGGAAAGACTAAAGTGGACAGACTAAAGTGGAAAGACTAAAGTGGAAAGACTAAAGTGGAGAGACTATAGTGGAAAGACTATAGTGGAAAGACTGTAGTGGACAGAATAAAGTGGAGACTATAGTGAAAAGACTAAAGTGGAAAGACTAAAGTGGACAGAGAATAGTGGAAAGACTAAAGTGGACAGACTATAGTGGAAAGACTAAAGTGGACAGACTAAAGTGGAAAGACTAAAGTGGAAAGACCAAAGTGGACAGACTATAGTGGAAAGACTGTAGTGGACAGAATAAAGTGGAGAGTATAGTGGAAAGAATAAAGTGAACAGAAAATAGTGGAAAGACTAAAGTGGACAGACTATAGTGGAAAGACTATAGTGGAGAGACTGTAGTGGACAGAATAAAGTGGAGACTATAGTGGAAAGACTAAAGTGGAAAGACTAAAGTGGACAGAGAATAGTGGAAAGACTAAAGTGGAAAGACTGTAGTGGACAGAATAAAGTGGAGACTATAGTGGAAAGACTAAAGTGGAAAGACTAAAGTGGACAGACTATAGTGGAAAGACTATAGTGGAAAGACTGTAGTGGACAGAATAAAGTGGAGACTATAGTGGAAAGACTAAAGTGGACAGAGAATAGTGGAAAGACTAAAGTGGACAGACTATAGTGGAAAGACTATAGTGGAAAGACTATAGTGGACAAAATAAAGTGGAGACTATAGTGGAAAGACTAAAGTGGACAGAGAATAGTGGAAAGACTAAAGTGGACAGACTATAGTGGAAAGACTGAAGTGGACAGACTAGAGTGGAAAAACTAAAGTGGAAAGACTAAAGTGGACAGACTATAGTGGAAAGACTATAGTGGAAAGACTGTAGTGGACAGAATAAAGTGTAGACTATAGTGGAAAGACTAAAGTGGACAGCCTATAGTGGAAATGACTAAAGTGGAAAGACTAAAGTGGACAGACTAAAGTGGACAGACTAAAATGGAAATACTAAAGTGGACAGACTCTAGTGGAAAGACTAAGTGGACAGACTAAAGCGGAAAGACTAAAGTGGAAAGACTAAAGTGGACAGACTATAGTGGAAAGACTAAAGTGGAAAGACTAAAGTGGACAAACTATAGTGGAAAGACTATAGTGGAAAGACTGTAGTGGACAGAATAAAGTGGAGACTATAGTGGAAAGACTAAAGTGGAAAGACTAAAGTGGAAAGACTAAAGTGGACAGACTATAGTGGAAAGACTAAAGTGGACAGACTCTAGTGGAAAGACTAAAGTGGACAGACTATAGTGGAAAGACTGAAGTGGAAAGACTAAGTGGACAGACTAAAGCGGAAAGACAAAAGTGGAAAGACTAAAATGGACAGACTATAGTGGAAAGACTAAAGTGGACAGACTAAAGTGGAAAGACTAAAGTGGAAAGGCTAAAGTGGACAGACTATAGTGGAAAGACTATAGTGAAAAGACTGTAGTGGACAGAATAAAATGGAGACTATAGTGGAAAGACGAAATTGGAAAGACTAAAGTGGACGGAGAATAGTGGAAAGACTAAAGTGGACAGACTATAGTGGAAAGACTAAAGTGGACAGACTAAAGTGGAAAGACTAAAGTGGAAAGACTAAAGTGGAAAGACTAAAGTGGACAGACTATAGTGGAAAGACTGTAGTGGACAGAATAAAGTGGAGAGTATAGTGGAAAGAATAAAGTGGACAGAGAATAGTGGAAAGACTAAAGTGGAAAGACTGTAGTGGACAGTATAAAGTGGAGACTATAGTGGAAAGACTAAAGTGGACAGAGAATAGTGGACAGACTAAAGTGGACAAAATAAAGTGGAAAGACTATAGTGGAAAGACTGTAGTGGACAGAATAAAGTGGAGACTATAGTGGAAAGACTAAAGTGGAAAGACTAAAGTGGACAGACTATAGTGGAAAGACTGAAGTGGAGAGACCAAAGTGGAAAAACTAAAGTGGAAAGAGTAAAGTGGACAGACTATAGTGGAAAGACTAAAGTGGACAGACTCTAGTGGAAAGACTAAAGTGGACAGACTAAAGTGGAAAGACTAAAGTGGACAGACTCTAGTGGAAAGACTGAAGTGGAAAGACTAAGTGGACAGACTAAAGCGGAAAGACAAAAGTGGAAAGACTAAAGTGGACAGACTATACTGGAAAGACTAAAGTGGAAAGACTAAAGTGGAAAGACTAAAGTGGAAAGACTAAAGTGGAGACACTATAGTGGAAAGACTATAGTGGAAAGACTGTAGTGGACAGAAGAAAGTGGAGACTATAGTGAAAAGACTAAAGTGGAAAGACTAAAGTGGAGAGACTAAAGTGGAAAGACTAAAGTGGACAGACTCTAGTGGAAAGACTGAAGTGTAAAGACTAAGTGAACAGACTAAAGCGGAAAGACAAAAGTGGAAAGACTAAAGTGGACAGACTATAGTGGAAAGACTAAAGTGGACAGACTAAAGTGGAAAGACTAAAGTGGAAAGACTAAAGTGGAGAGACTATAGTGGAAAGACTATAGTGGAAAGACTGTAGTGGACAGAATAAAGTGGAGACTATAGTGAAAAGACTAAAGTGGAAAGACTAAAGTGGACAGAGAATATTGGAAAGACTAAAGTGGACAGACTATAGTGGAAAGACTAAAGTGGACAGACTAAAGTGGAAAGACTAAAGTGGAAAGACCAAAGTGGACAGACTATAGTGGAAAGACTGTAGTGGACAGAATAAAGTGGAGAGTATAGTGGAAAGAATAAAGTGAACAGACTATAGTGGAAAGACTAAAGTGGACAGACTACAGTGGAAAGACTATAGTGGAGAGACTGTAGTGGACAGAATAAAGTGGAGACTATAGTGGAAAGACTAAAGTGGAAAGACTAAAGTGGACAGACTATAGTGGAAAGACTATAGTGGAAAGACTGTAGTGGACAGAATAAAGTGGAGACTATAGTGGAAAGACTAAAGTGGACAGAGAATAGTGGAAAGACTAAAGTGGACAGACTATAGTGGAAAGACTATAGTGGAAAGACTGTAGTGGACAAAATAAAGTGGAGACTATAGTGGAAAGACTAAAGTGGAAAGACTAAATGGACAGACTATAGTGGAAAGACTGAAGTGGACAGACTAGAGTGGAAAAACTAAAGTGGAAAGACTAAAGTGGACAGACTATAGTGGCAAGACTATAGTGGAAAGACTGTAGTGGACAGAATAAAGTGTAGACTATAGTGGAAAGACTAAAGTGTACAGACTAAAGTGGAAAGACTAAAGTGGACAGCCTATAGTGGAAATGACTAAAGTGGAAAGACTAAAGTGGACAGACTAAAGTGGACAGACTAAAGTGGAAATACTAAAGTGGACAGACTCTAGTGGAAAGACTAAGTGGACAGACTAAAGCGGAAAGACTAAAGTGGAAAGACTAAAGTGGACAGACTATAGTGGAAAGTCTAAAGTGGAAAGACTAAAGTGGACAAACTATAGTGGAAAGACTATAGTGGAAAGACTGTAGTGGACAGAATAAAGTGGAGACTATAGTGGAAAGACTAAAGTGGAAAGACTAAAGTGGACAGACTATAGTTGAAAGACTAAAGTGGACAGACTCTAGTGGAAAGACTAAAGTGGACAGACTAAAGTGGAACGACTAGAAAGACTAAAGTGGAAAGACTAAGTGGACAGACTAAAGCGGAAAGACAAAAGTGGAAAAATGGACAGACTATAGTGGAAAGACTAAAGTGGACAGACTAAAGTGGAAAGACTAAAGTGGAAAGGCTAAAGTGGACAGACTGTAGTGGAAAGACTATAGTGAAAAGACTGTAGTGGACAGAATAAAGAGGAGACTATAGTGGAAAAACTAAAGTGGAAAGACTATAGTGGACAGACTATGGTGGAAAGACTAAAGTGGACAGACTAAAGTGGAAAGACTAAAGTGGACAGACTATAGTGGAAAGACTGTAGTGGACAGACTAAAGTGGAGAGTATAGTGGAAAGAATAAAGTGGACAGAGAATAGTGGAAAGACTAAAGTGGACAGACTATAGGGGAAAGACTATAGTGGAGAGACTGTAGTGGACAGAATAAAGGGGAGACTATAGTGGAAAGAATAAAGTGGAAAGACTAAAGTGGACAGAGAATAGTGGAAAGACTAAAGTGGAAAGACTGTAGTGGACAGAATAAAGTGGAGACTATAGTGGAAAGACCAAAGTGGAAAGACTAAAGTGGACAGACTATAGTGGAAAGACTATAGTGGAAAGACTGTGGTGGACAGAATAAAGTGGAGACTATAGTGGAAAGACTAAAGTGGACAGAAAATAGTGGACAGACTAAAGTGGACAGACTATAGTGGAAAGACTATAGTGGTAAGACTGTAGTTGACAGAATAAAGTGGAGACTATAGTGGAAAGACTAAAGTGGAAAGACTATAGTGGAAAGACTAAGTGGACAGACTAAAGCGGAAAGACTAAAGTGGAAAGACTAAAGTGGAAAGACTAAAGTGGACAGACTCTAGTGGAAAGACTGTAGTGGACAGAATAAAGTGGAGACTATAGTGGAAAGACTAAAGTGGAAAAACTATAGTGGAAAGACTAAGTGGACAGACTAAAGCGGAAAGACTAAAGTGGACAGACTCTAGTGGAAAGACTGAAGTGGAAAGACTAAGTGGACAGACAGACTATAGTGGAAAGTCTATAGTGGAAAGACTGTAGTGGACAGACTATAGTGGAAAGACTATAGTGGAAAGACTGTAGTGGACAGAATAAAGTGGAGACTATAGTGGAAAGACTAAAGTGGACAGAGAATAGTGGAAAGACTAAAGTGGACAGACTATAGTGGAAAGACTAAAGTGGACAGACTAAAGTGGACAGACTAAAGTGGAAAGACTAAAGTGGACAAACTATAGTGGAAAGACTATAGTGGAAAGACTGTAGTGGACGGAATAAAGTGGAGACTATAGTGGAAAGACTAAAGTGGAAAGACTAAAGTGGACAGACTATAATGGAAAGACTAACGTGGACAGACTATAGTGGAAAGACTAAAGTGGACAGACTAAAGTGGAAAGACTAAAGTGGACAGACTAAAGTGGAAAGACTAAAGTGGACAGACTCTGGTGGAAAGACTGAAGTGTAAAGACTAAGTGAACAGACTAAAGCGGAAAGACAAAAGTGGAAAGACTAAAGTGGACAGACTATAGTGGAAAGACTAAAGTGGACAGACTAAAGTGGAAAGACTAAAGTGGAAAGACTAAAGTGGAGAGACTATAGTGGAAAGACTATAGTGGAAAGACTGTAGTGGACAGAATAAAGTGGAGACTATAGTGGAAAGACTGTAGTGGACAGAATAAAGTGGAGACTATATTGGAAAGACTATAGTGGACAGAGAATAGTGGAAAGACTAAAGTGGACAGACTAAAGTGGACAGACTCTAGTGGAAAGACTGAAGTGGACAGAATAAAGTGGAGACTATAGTGGAAAGACTAAAGTGGACAGAGAATAGTGGAAAGACTAAAGTGGACAGACTATAGTGGAAAGACTAAAGTGTACAGACTAAAGTGGAAAGACTAAAGTGGAAAGACTAAAGTGGACAGACTAAAGTGGAAATGCTAAAGTGGACAGACTCTAGTGGAAAGACTAAGTGGACAGACTAAAGCGGAAAGAATAAAGTGGAGACTATAGTGTAAAGACTAAAGTGGACAGAGAATAGTGGAAAGACTAAAGTGGACAGACTATAGTGGAAAGAGTATAGTGGAAAGACTGTAGAGGACAGAATAAAGTGGAGACTATAGTGGAAAGACTAAAGTGGACAGACTATAGGGGAAAGACTATAGTGGAGAGACTGTAGTGGACAGAATAAAGGGGAGACTATAGTGGAAAGACTAAAGTGGAAGGACTAAAGTGGACAGAGAATAGTGGAAAGACTAAAGTGGAAAGACTGTAGTGGACAGAATAAAGTGGAGACTATAGTGGAAAGACTAAAGTGGAAAGACTAAAGTGGACAGACTATAGTGGAAAGGCTATAGTGGAAAGACTGTGGTGGACAGAATAAAGTGGAGACTATAGTGGAAAGACTAAAGTGGACAGAGAATAGTGGACAGACTAAAGTGGACAGACTATAGTGGAAAGACTATAGTGGAAAGACTGTAGTGGAAAGAATAAAGTGGAGACTATAGTGGAAAGACTAAAGTGGAAAGACTATAGTGGAAAGACTAAGTGGACAGACTAAAGCGGAAAGACTAAAGTGGAAAGACTAAAGTGGACAGACTATAGTGGAAAGACTAAAGAGGACAGACTAAAGTGGAAAGTCTAAAGTGGAAAGACTAAAGTGGACAGACTATAGTGGAAAGAATATAGTGGACAGAATAAAGTGTAGACTATAGTGGAAAGACTAAAGTGTACAGACTAAAGTGGAAAGACTAAAGTGGAAAGACTAAAGTGGACAGACTAAAGCGGAAAGACTAAAGTGGAAAGACTAAAGTGGACAGACTGTAGTGGAAAGACTAAAGTGGACAGACTAAAGTGGAAAGTCTGAAGTGGAAAGACTAAAGTGGACAGACTATAGTGGAAAGACAATAGTGGAAAGACAGTAGTGGACAGAATAAAGTGGAGACTATAGTGGAAAGACTATAGTGGACAGAGAATAGTGGAAAGACTAAAGTGGACAGACTAAAGTGGACAGACTAAAGTGGAAAGACTAAAGTGGACAGACTCTAGTGGAAAGACTGAAGTGGAAAGACTAAGTGGACAGACAGACTATAGTGGAAAGACTATAGTGGAAAGACTGTAGTGGACAGAATAAAGTGGAGACTGTAGTGGAAAGACTAAAGTGGAAAGACTAAAGTGGACAGAGAATAGTGGAAAGACTAAAGTGGACAGACTATAGTGGAAAGACTAAAGTGTACAGACTAAAGTGGAAAGACTAAAGTGGACAGACTAAAGTGGACAGACTAAAGTGGAAATGCTAAAGTGGACAGACTCTAGTGGAAAGACTAAGTGGACAGACTAAAGCGGAAAGACTAAAGTGGAAAGACTAAAGTGGACAGACTATAGAGGAAAGACTAAAGTGGACAGACTAAAGTGGAAAGTCTAAAGTGGAAAGACTAAAGTGGACAAACTATAGTGGAAAGACTATAGTGGAAAGACTGTATTGGACAGAATAAAGTGGAGACTATAGTGGAAAGACTAAAGTGGACAGAGAAGAGTGGAAAGACTAAAGTGGACAGACTATAGTGGAAAGCCAAAATTGGACAGACTAAAGTGGAAAGACTAAAGTGGACAAACTATAGTGGAAAGACTATAGTGGAAAGACTGTAGTGGACGGAATAAAGTGGAGACTATAGTGGAAAGACTAAAGTGGAAAGACTAAAGTGGAAAGACTAAAGTGTACAGACTAAAGTGGAAAGACTAAAGTGGACAGACTAAAGTGGACAGACTAAAGTGGAAATGCTAAAGTGGACAGACTCTAGTGGAAAGACTAAGTGGACAGACTAAAGCGGAAAGACTAAAGTGGAAAGACTAAAGTGGACATACTATAGTGGAAAGAATAAAGTGGACAGACTAAAGTGGAAAGACTAAAGTGGAAAGACTAAAGTGGAGAGACTATAGTGGAAAGACTATAGTGGAAAGACTGTAGTGGACAGAATAAAGTGGAGACTATAGTGGAAAGACTGTAGTGGACAGAATAAAGTGGAGACTATAGTGGAAAGACTATAGTGGACAGAGAATAGTGGAAAGACTAAAGTGGACAGACTAAAGTGGACAGACTCTAGTGGAAAGACTGAAGTGGACAGAATAAAGTGGAGACTATAGTGGAAAGACTAAAGTGGACAGAGAATAGTGGAAAGACTAAAGTGGACAGACTATAGTGGAAAGTCTAAAGTGGAAAGACTAAAGTAGACAGACTAAAGTGGAAAGACTAAAGTGGACAGACTAAAGTGGAAATGCTAAAGTGGAAAGACTAAAGTGGAGAGACTATAGTGGAAAGACTATAGTGAAAAGACTGTAGTGGACAGAATAAAGTGGAGACTATAGTGGAAAGACTATAGTGGACAGAGAATAGTGGAAAGACTAAAGTGGACAGACTAAAGTGGACAGACTAAAGTGGAAAGACTAAAGTGGACAGACTCTAGTGGAAAGACTATAGTGGAAAGACTGTAGTGGACAGAATAAAGTGGAGACTGTAGTGGAAAGACTAAAGTGGAAAGACTAAAGTGGACAGAGAATAGTGGAAAGACTAAAGTGGACAGACTATAGTGGAAAGACTAAAGTGTACAGACTAAAGTGGAAAGACAGACTAAAGTGGAAAGTCTAAAGTGGAAAGACTAAAGTGGACAGACTATAGTGGAAAGACTATAGTGGAAAGACTGTAGTGGACAGAATAAAGTGGAGACTATAGTGGAAAGACTAAAGTGGACAGAGAATAGTGAAAAGACTAAAGTGGACAGACTATAGTGGAAAGACTAAAGTGGACAGACTAAAGTGGAAAGACTAAAGTGGACAAACTATAGTGGAAAGACTATAGTGGAAAGACTGTAGTGGACGGAATAAAGTGGAGACTATAGTGGAAAGACTAAAGTGGAAAGACTAAAGTGGACAGACTATAATGGAAAGACTAAAGTGGACAGACTCTAGTGGAAAGACTGAAGTGGACAGAATAAAGTGGAGACTATAGTGGAAAGACTATAGTGGACAGAGAATAGTGGAAAGACTAAAGTGGACAGACTATAGTGGAAAGACTAAAGTGTACAGACTAAAGTGGAAAGACTAAAGTGGAAAGAATAAAGTGGAAAGTCTAAAGTGGAAAGACTAAAGTGGACAGACTATAGTGGAAAGACTATAGTGGAAAGACTGTAGTGGACAGAATAAAGTGGAGACTATAGTGGAAAGACTATAGTGGACAGAGAATAGTGGAAAGACTAAAGTGGACAGACTAAAGTGGACAGACTGAAGTGGACAGACTAAAGTGGAAAGACTAAAGTGGACAGACTCTAGTGGAAAGACTGAAGTGGACAGAATAAAGTGGAGACTATAGTGGAAAGACTAAAGTGGACAGAGAATAGTGGAAAGACTAAAGTGGACAGACTAAAGTGGAAAGACTAAAGTGGAAAGACTAAAGTGGAAAGACTAAAGTGGACAGACTAAAGTGGAAATGCTAAAGTTGACAGACTCTAGTGGAAAGACTAAGTGGACAGACTAAAGCGGAAAGAATAAAGTGGAGACTATAGTGGAAAGACTAAAGTGGACAGAGAATAGTGGAAAGACTAAAGTGGACAGACTATAGTGGAAAGAGTATAGTGGAAAGACTGTAGAGGACAGAATAAAGTGGAGACTATAGTGGAAAGACTAAAGTGGAAAGACTGTAGTGGAAAGAATAAAGTGGAGACTATA
The DNA here is from genome assembly GCA_030848855.1 of Branchinecta sandiegonensis. NCBI lineage: Eukaryota > Metazoa > Arthropoda > Branchiopoda > Anostraca > Branchinectidae > Branchinecta > Branchinecta sandiegonensis. The sequence goes on from JAUPMV010000134.1 coordinate 56,493, forward strand.
GTGGAAAGTCTAAAGTGGAAAGACTAAAGTGGACAGACTATAGTGGAAAGAATATAGTGGAAAGACTGTAGTGGACAGAATAAATTGGAGACTATAATGGAAAGACTAAAGTGGACAGAGAATAGTGGAAAGACTAAAGTGGACAGACTATAGTGGAAAGACTAAAGTCGACAGACTAAAGTGGAAAGACTAAAGTGGAAAGACTAAAGTGGACAAACTAAAGTGGAAAGACTATAGTGGAAAGACTGTAGTGGACAGAATAAAGTGGAGACTATAGTGGAAAGACTAAAGTGGAAAGACTAAAGTGGCCAGAGAATAGTGGAAAGACTCAAGTGGACAGACTATAGTGGAAAGACTAAAGTGGACAGACTCAAGTGGAAAGACTGAAGTGTAAAGACTAAGTGGACAGACTAAAGCGGAAAGACAAAAGTGGAAAGACTAAAGTGGACAGACTATAGTGGAAAGACTAAAGTGGACAGACTAAAGTGGAAAGACTATAGTGAAAAGACTGTAGTGGACAGAATAAAGTGGAGACTATAGTGGAAAGACTAAAGTGGAAAGACTAAAGTGGCCAGAGAATAGTGGAAAGACTCAAGTGGACAGACTATAGTGGAAAGACTAAAGTGGACAGACTAAAGTGGAAAGACTAAAGTGGAAAGACTAAAGTGGACATACTATAGTGAAAGACTGTAGTGGACAGTATAGTGGAAAGAATAAAGTGGACGGAGAATAGTGGAAAGACTAAAGTGGACAGACTATAGGGGAAAGACTATAGTGGAGAGACTTTAGTGGACAGAATAAAGTGGAGACTATAGTGGAAAGACTAAAGTGGAAAGACTAAAGTGGACAGAGAATAGTGGAAAGACTAAAGTGGAAAGACTGTAGTGGACAGAATAAAGTGGAGACTATAGTGGAAAGACTAAAGTTGAAAGACTAAAGTGGACAGACTATAGTGGAAAGACTATAGTGGAAAGACTGTAGTGGACAGAATAAAGTGGAGACTATAGTGAAAAGACTAAAGTGGACAGAGAATAGTGGAAAGACTAAAGTGGACAGACTACAGTGGAAAGACTATAGTGGAAAGACTGTAGTGGACAGAATAAAGTGGAGACTATAATGGAAAGACTAAAGTGGAAAGACTAAAGTGGACAGACTATAGTGGAAAGACTGAAGTGGACAGACCAAAGTGGAAAAACTAAAGTGGAAAGACTAAAGTGGACAGACTATAGTGGAAAGACTAAAGTGGACAGACCATAGTGGACAGAATAAAGTTTAGACTATAGTGGAAAGACTAAAGTGTACAGACTAAAGTGGAAAGACTAAAGTGGACAGACTATAGTGGAAATGACTGAAGTGGAAAGACTAAAGTGGACAGACTAAAGTGGACAGACTAAAGTGGAAATACTAAAGTGGACAGACTCTAGTGGAAAGACTATGTGGACAGACTAAAGCGGAATGACTAAAGTGGAAAGACTAAAGTGGACAGACTATAGTGGAAAGACTAAAGTGGACAGACTAAAGTGGAAAGTCTAAAGTGGAAAGACTAAAGTGGACAGACTATAGTGGAAAGACTATAGTGGAAAGACTGTAGTGGACAGAATAAAGTGGAGACTATAGTGAAAAGACTACAGTGGACAGAGAATAGTGGACAGACTATAGTGGAAAAAATATAGTGCCCAGAATAAAGTGTAGACTATAGTGGAAAGACTAAAGTGTACAGACTAAAGTGGAAAGACTAAATTGGAAAGACTGAAGTGGACAGACTATAGTGGAAATGACTAAAGTGGAAAGACTAAAGTGGACAGACTAAAGTGGAAATACTAAAGTGGACAGACTCTAGTGGAAAGACTAAGTGGACGGACTAAAGCGGAAAGACTAAAGTGGAAAGACTAAAGTGGACAGACTATAGTGGAAAGACTAAAGTGGACAGACTAAAGTGGAAAGTCTAAAGTGGAAAGACTAAAGTGGACAGACTAAAGTGGAAAGACTATAGTGGAAAGACAGTAGTGGACAGAATAAAGTGGAGACTATAGTGGAAATACTATAGTGGACAGAGAATAGTGGAAAGACTAAAGTGGACAGACTAAAGTGGACAGACTAAAGTGGAAAGACTAAAGTGGACAGACTCTAGTGGAAAGACTGAAGTGGAAAGACTAAGTGGACAGACAGACTATAGTGGAAAGACTATAGTGGAAAGACTGTAGTGGACAGAATAAAGTGGAGACTATAGTGGAAAGACTAAAGTGGAAAGACTAAAGTGGACAGAGAATAGTGGAAAGACTAAAGTGGACAGACTATAGTGGAAAGACTAAAGTGGACAGACTAAAGTGGAAAGACTAAAGTGGACAGAATAAATTCGACAGACTAAAGTGGAAATGCTAAAGTGGACAGACTCTAGTGGAAAGACTAAGTGGACAGACTAAAGCGGAAAGACTAAAGTGGAAAGACTAAAGTGGACAGACTATAGTGGAAAGACTAAAGTGGACAGACTAAAGTGGAAAGTCTAAAGTGGAAAGACTAAAGTGGACAGACTATAGTGGAAAGACTATAGTGGAAAGACTGTAGTGGACAGAATAAAGTGGAGACTATAGTGGAAAGACTAAAGTGGACAGAGAATAGTGGAAAGACTAAAGTGGACAGACTAAAGTGGAAAGACTAAAGTGGACAAACTATAGTGGAAAGACTATAGTGGAAAGACTGTAGTGGACAGAATAAAGTGGAGACTATAGTGGAAAGACTAAAGTGGAAAGACTAAAGTGGAAAGACTAAAGTGGACAGACTATAATGGAAAGACTAAAGTGTACAGACTATAGTGGAAAGACTAAAGTGGACAGACTAAAGTGGAAAGACTAAAGTGGACAGACTAAAGTGGAAAGACTAAAGTGGACAGACTCTAGTGGAAAGACTGAAGTGTAAAGACTAAGTGAACAGACTAAAGCGGAAAGACAAAAGTGGAAAGACTAAAGTGGAGAGACTATAGTGGAAAGCCTAAAGTGGACAGACTAAAGTGGAAAGACTAAAGTGGAAAGACTAAAGTGGACAGACTATAGTGGAAAGACTATTGTGGAAAGACTGTAGTGGACAGAATAAAGTGGAGACTATAGTGAAAAGACTAAAGTGGAAAGACTAAAGTGGACAGAGAATAGTGGAAAGACGAAAGTGGACAGACTATAGTGGAAAGACTAAAGTGAACAGACTAAAGCGGAAAGACAAAAGTGGAAAGACTAAAGTGGACAGACTATAGTGGAAAGTCTAAAGTGGAAAGACTAAAGTGGAAAGACTAAAGTGGAAAGACTAAAGTGGACAGACTATAGTGGAAAGACTATAGTGGAAAGACTAAAGTGAACAGACTAAAGCGGAAAGACAAAAGTGGAAAGACTAAAGTGGACAGACTATAGGGGAAAGTCTAAAGTGGACAGACTAAAGTGAAAAGACTAAAGTGGAAAGACTAAAGTGGACAGACTATAGTGGAAAGACTATAGTGGAAAGACTGTAGTGGACAGAATAAAGTGGAGACTATAGTGAAAAGACTAAAGTGGAAAGACTAAAGTGGACAAAGAATAGTGGAAAGACGAAAGTGGACAGACTATAGTGGAAAGACTAAAGTGGACAGACTAAAGTGGAAAGACTAAAGTGGAAAGACTAAAGTGGACAGACTCTAGTGGAAAGACTGAAGTGGACAGAATAAAGTGGAGACTATAGTGGAAAGACTAAAGTGTACAGAGAATAGTGGAAAGACTAAAGTGGACAGACTATAGTGGAAAGTCTAAAGTGGAAAGACTAAAGTGGACAGACTAAAGTGGAAAGACTAAAGTGGACAGACTAAAGTGGAAATGCTAAAGTGGAAAGACGAAAGTGGAGAGACTATAGTGGAAAGACTATAGTGGAAAGACTGTAGTGGACAGAATAAAGTGGAGACTATAGTGGAAAGACTATAGTGGACAGAGAATAGTGGAAAGACTAAAGTGGACAGACTAAAGTGGAAAGACTAAAGTGGACAGACTCTAGTGGAAAGACTGAAGTGGAAAGACTAAGTGGACAGACAGACTATAGTGGAAAGACTATAGTGGAAAGACTGTAGTGGACAGAATAAAGTGGAGACTGTAGTGGAAAGACTAAAGTGGAAAGACTAAAGTGGACAGAGAATAGTGGAAAGACTAAAGTGGACAGACTATAGTGGAAAGACTAAAGTGTACAGACTAAAGTGGAAAGACTAAAGTGGACAGACTAAAGTGGAAAGTCTAAAGTGGAAAGACTAAAGTGGACAGACTATAGTGGAAAGACTATAGTGGAAAGACTGTAGTGGACAGAATAAAGTGGAGACTATAGTGGAAAGACTATAGTGGACAGAGAATAGTGGAAAGACTAAAGTGGACAGACTAAAGTGGACAGACTGAAGTGGACAGACTAAAGTGGAAAGACTAAAGTGGACAGACTCTAGTGGAAAGACTGAAGTGGACAGAATAAAGTGGACAGACTGAAGTGGACAGACTATAGTGGAAAGACTAAAGTGGACAGAGAATAGTGGAAAGACTAAAGTGGACAGACTAAAGTGGAAAGACTAAAGTGGAAAGACTAAAGTGGAAAGACTAAAGTGGACAGACTAAAGTGGAAATGCTAAAGTTGACAGACTCTAGTGGAAAGACTAAGTGGACAGACTAAAGCGGAAAGAATAAAGTGGAGACTATAGTGGAAAGACTAAAGTGGACAGAGAATAGTGGAAAGACTAAAGTGGACAGACTATAGTGGAAAGAGTATAGTGGAAAGACTGTAGAGGACAGAATAAAGTGGAGACTATAGTGGAAAGACTAAAGTGGAAAGACTGTAGTGGAAAGAATAAAGTGGAGACTATAGTGGAAAGTCTAAAGTGGAAAGACTAAAGTGGACAGACTATAGTGGAAAGAATATAGTGGAAAGACTGTAGTGGACAGAATAAATTGGAGACTATAATGGAAAGACTAAAGTGGACAGAGAATAGTGGAAAGACTAAAGTGGACAGACTATAGTGGAAAGACTAAAGTCGACAGACTAAAGTGGAAAGACTAAAGTGGAAAGACTAAAGTGGACAAACTAAAGTGGAAAGACTATAGTGGAAAGACTGTAGTGGACAGAATAAAGTGGAGACTATAGTGGAAAGACTAAAGTGGAAAGACTAAAGTGGCCAGAGAATAGTGGAAAGACTCAAGTGGACAGACTATAGTGGAAAGACTAAAGTGGACAGACTCAAGTGGAAAGACTGAAGTGTAAAGACTAAGTGGACAGACTAAAGCGGAAAGACAAAAGTGGAAAGACTAAAGTGGACAGACTATAGTGGAAAGACTAAAGTGGACAGACTAAAGTGGAAAGACTATAGTGAAAAGACTGTAGTGGACAGAATAAAGTGGAGACTATAGTGGAAAGACTAAAGTGGAAAGACTAAAGTGGCCAGAGAATAGTGGAAAGACTCAAGTGGACAGACTATAGTGGAAAGACTAAAGTGGACAGACTAAAGTGGAAAGACTAAAGTGGAAAGACTAAAGTGGACATACTATAGTGAAAGACTGTAGTGGACAGTATAGTGGAAAGAATAAAGTGGACGGAGAATAGTGGAAAGACTAAAGTGGACAGACTATAGGGGAAAGACTATAGTGGAGACACTTTAGTGGACAGAATAAAGTGGAGACTATAGTGGAAAGACTAAAGTGGAAAGACTAAAGTGGACAGAGAATAGCGGAAAGACTAAAGTGGAAAGACTGTAGTGGACAGAATAAAGTGGGGACTATAGTGGAAAGACTAAAGTTGAAAGACTAAAGTGGACAGACTATAGTGGAAAGACTATAGTGGAAAGACTGTAGTGGACAGAATAAAGTGGAGACTATAGTGGAAAGACTAAAGTGGACAGAGAATAGTGGAAAGACTAAAGTGGACAGACTATAGTGGAAAGACTATAGTGGAAAGACTGTAGTGGACAGAATAAAGTGGAGACTATAATGGAAAGACTAAAGTGGAAAGACTAAAGTGGACCGACTATAGTGGAAAGACTGAAGTGGACAGACCAAAGTGGAAAAACTAAAGTGGAAAGACTAAAGTGGACAGACTATAGTGGAAAGACTAAAGTGGACAGACCATAGTGGACAGAATAAAGTTTAGACTATAGTGGAAAGACTAAAGTGTACAGACTAAAGTGGAAAGACTAAAGTGGACAGACTATAGTGGAAATGACTGAAGTGGAAAGACTAAAGTGGACAGACTAAAGTGGACAGACTAAAGTGGAAATACTAAAGTGGACAGACTCTAGTGGAAAGACTAAGTGGACAGACTAAAGCGGAATGACTAAAGTGGAAAGACTAAAGTGGACAGACTATAGTGGAAAGACTAAAGTGGACAGACTAAAGTGGAAAGTCTAAAGTGGAAAGACTAAAGTGGACAGACTATAGTGGAAAGACTATAGTGGAAAGACTGTAGTGGACAGAATAAAGTGGAGACTATAGTGAAAAGACTACAGTGGACAGAGAATAGTGGACAGACTATAGTGGAAAAAATATAGTGCCCAGAATAAAGTGTAGACTATAGTGGAAAGACTAAAGTGTACAGACTAAAGTGGAAAGACTAAATTGGAAAGACTGAAATGGACAGACTATAGTGGAAATGACTAAAGTGGAAAGACTAAAGTGGACAGACTAAAGTGGAAATACTAAAGTGGACAGACTCTAGTGGAAAGACTAAGTGGACGGACTAAAGCGGAAAGACTAAAGTGGAAAGACTAAAGTGGACAGACTATAGTGGAAAGACTAAAGTGGACAGACTAAAGTGGAAAGTCTAAAGTGGAAAGACTAAAGTGGACAGACTATAGTGGAAAGACTATAGTGGAAAGACAGTAGTGGACAGAATAAAGTGGAGACTATAGTGGAAAGACTATAGTGGACAGAGAATAGTGGAAAGACTAAAGTGGACAGACTAAAGTGGACAGACTAAAGTGGAAAGACTAAAGTGGACAGACTCTAGTGGAAAGACTGAAGTGGAAAGACTAAGTGGACAGACAGACTATAGTGGAAAGACTATAGTGGAAAGACTGTAGTGGACAGAATAAAGTGGAGACTATAGTGGAAAGACTAAAGTGGAAAGACTAAAGTGGACAGAGAATAGTGGAAAGACTAAAGTGGACAGACTATAGTGGAAAGACTAAAGTGGACAGACTAAAGTGGAAAGACTAAAGTGGACAGAATAAATTGGACAGACTAAAGTGGAAATGCTAAAGTGGACAGACTCTAGTGGAAAGACTAAGTGGACAGACTAAAGCGGAAAGACTAAAGTGGAAAGACTAAAGTGGACAGACTATAGTGGAAAGACTAAAGTGGACAGACTAAAGTGGAAAGTCTAAAGTGGAAAGACTAAAGTGGACAGACTATAGTGGAAAGACTTTAATGGAAAGACTGTAGTGGACAGAATAAAGTGGAGACTATAGTGGAAAGACTAAAGTGGACAGAGAATAGTGGAAAGACTAAAGTGGACAGACTAAAGTGGAAAGACTAAAGTGGACAAACTATAGTGGAAAGACTATAGTGGAAAGACTGTAGTGGACAGAATAAAGTGGAGACTATAGTGGAAAGACTAAAGTGGAAAGACTAAAGCGGAAAGACTAAAGTGGACAGACTATAATGGAAAGACTAAAGTGGACAGACTATAGTGGAATCACTAAAGTGGACAGACTAAAGTGGAAAGACTAAAGTGGACAGACTAAAGTGGAAAGACTAAAGTGGACAGACTCTAGTGGAAAGACTGAAGTGTAAAGACTAAGTGAACAGACTAAAGCGGAAAGACAAAAGTGGAAAGACTAAAGTGGAGAGACTATAGTGGAAAGCCTAAAGTGGACAGACTAAAGTGGAAAGACTAAAGTGGAAAGACTAAAGTGGACAGACTATAGTGGAAAGACTATTGTGGAAAGACTGTAGTGGACAGAATAAAGTGGAGACTATAGTGAAAAGACTAAAGTGGAAAGACTAAAGTGGACAGAGAATAGTGGAAAGACGAAAGTGGACAGACTATAGTGGAAAGACTAAAGTGAACAGACTAAAGCGGAAAGACAAAAGTGGAAAGACTAAAGTGGACAGACTATAGTGGAAAGTCTAAAGTGGAAAGACTAAAGTGGAAAGACTAAAGTGGAAAGACTAAAGTGGACAGACTATAGTGGAAAGACTATAGTGGAAAGACTAAAGTGAACAGACTAAAGCGGAAAGACAAAAGTGGAAAGACTAAAGTGGACAGACTATAGTGGAAAGTCTAAAGTGGACAGACTAAAGTGAAAAGACTAAAGTGGAAAGACTAAAGTGGACAGACTATAGTGGAAAGACTATAGTGGAAAGACTGTAGTGGACAGAATAAAGTGGAGACTATAGTGAAAAGACTAAAGTGGAAAGACTAAAGTGGACAAAGAATAGTGGAAAGACGAAAGTGGACAGACTATAGTGGAAAGACTAAAGTGGACAGACTAAAGTGGAAAGACTAAAGTGGAAAGACTAAAGTGGACAGACTATAGTGGAAAGACTGTAGTGGACAGAATAAAGTGGAGAGTATAGTGGAAAGAATAAAGTGGACAGAGAATAGTGGAAAGACTAAAGTGGACAGACTATAGTGGAAAGACTAAAGTGGACAGACTAAAGTGGAAAGTCTAAAGTGGAAAGACTAAAGTGGACAGACTATAGTGGAAAGACTATAGTGGAAAGACTGTAGTGGACAGAATAAAGTGGAGACTATAGTGAAAAGACTACAGTGGACAGAGAATAGTGGACAGACTATAGTGGAAAGAATATAGTGGACAGAATAAAGTGTAGACTATAGTGGAAAGACTAAAGTGTACAGACTAAAGTGGAAAGACTAAATTGGAAAGACTGAAGTGGACAGACTATAGTGGAAATGACTAAAGTGGAAAGACTAAAGTGGACAGACTAAAGTGGACAGACTAAAGTGGAAATACTAAAGTGGACAGACTCTAGTGGAAAGACTAAGTGGACAGACTAAAGCGGAAAGACTAAAGTGGAAAGACTAAAGTGGACAGACTATAGTGGAAAGACTAAAGTGGACAGACTAAAGTGGAAAGTCTAAAGTGGAAAGACTAAAGTGGACAGACTATAGTGGAAAGACTATAGTGGAAAGACAGTAGTGGACAGAATAAAGTGGAGACTATAGTGGAAAGACTATAGTGGACAGAGAATAGTGGAAAGACTAAAGTGGACAGACTAAAGTGGACAGACTAAAGTGGAAAGACTAAAGTGGACAGACTCTAGTGGAAAGACTGAAGTGGAAAGACTAAGTGGACAGACAGACTATAGTGGAAAGACTATAGTGGAAAGACTGTAGTTGGCAGAATAAAGTGGAGACTATAGGGGAAAGACTAAAGTGGAAAGACTAAAGTGGACAGAGAATAGTGGAAAGACTAAAGTGGACAGACTATAGTGGAAAGACTAAAGTGGACAGACTAAAGTGGAAAGACTAAAGTGGAAAGACTAAAGTGGACAGACTAAATTGGACAGACTAAAGTGGAAATGCTAAAGTGGACAGACTCTAGTGGAAAGACTAAGTGGACAGACTAAAGCGGAAAGACTAAAGTGGAAAGACTAAAGTGGACAGACTATAGTGGAAAGACTAAAGTGGACAGACTAAAGTGGAAAGTCTAAAGTGGAAAGACTAAAGTGGACAGACTATAGTGGAAAGACTATAGTGGAAAGACTGTAGTGGACAGAATAAAGTGGAGACTATAGTGGAAAGACTAAAGTGGACAGAGAATAGTGGAAAGACTAAAGTGGACAGACTAAAGTGGAAAGACTAAAGTGGACAAACTATAGTGGAAAGACTATAGTGGAAAGACTGTAGTGGACAGAATAAAGTGGAGACTATAGTGGAAAGACTAAAGTGGAAAGACTAAAGTGGAAAGACTAAAGTGGACAGACTATAATGGAAAGACTAAAGTGGACAGACTATAGTGGAAAGACTAAAGTGGACAGACTAAAGTGGAAAGACTAAAGTGGACAGACTAAAGTGGAAAGACTAAAGTGGACAGACTAAAGTGGAAAGACTAAAGTGGACAGACTCTAGTGGAAAGACTGAAGTGTAAAGACTAAGTGAACAGACTAAAGCGGAAAGACAAAAGTGGAAAGACTAAAGTGGAGAGACTATAGTGGAAAGACTAAAGTGGACAGACTAAAGTGGAAAGACTAAAGTGGAAAGACTAAAGTGGACAGACTATAGTGGAAAGACTATAGTGGAAAGACTGTAGTGGACAGAATAAAGTTGAGACTATAGTGAAAAGACTAAAGTGGAAAGACTAAAGTGGACAGAGAATAGTGGAAAGACGAAAGTGGACAGACTATAGTGGAAAGACTAAAGTGAACAGACTAAAGCGGAAAGACAAAAGTGGAAAGACTAAAGTGGACAGACTATAGTGGAAAGTCTAAAGTGGACAGACTAAAGTGGAAAGACTAAAGTGGAAAGACTAAAGTGGACAGACTATAGTGGAAAGACTATAGTGGAAAGACTAAAGTGAACAGACTAAAGCGGAAAGACAAAAGTGGAAAGACTAAAGTGGACAGACTATAGTGGAAAGTCTAAAGTGGACAGACTAAAGTGAAAAGACTAAAGTGGAAAGACTAAAGTGGACAGACTATAGTGGAAAGACTATAGTGGAAAGACTGTAGTGGACAGAATAAAGTGGAGACTATAGTGAAAAGACTAAAGTGGAAAGACTAAAGTGGACAAAGAATAGTGGAAAGACGAAAGTGGACAGACTATAGTGGAAAGACTAAAGTGGACAGACTAAAGTGGAAAGACTAAAGTGGAAAGACTAAAGTGGACAGACTATAGTTGAAAGGCTGTAGTGGACAGAATAAAGTGGAGAGTATAGTGGAAAGAATAAAGTGGACAGAGAATAGTGGAAAGACTAAAGTGGACAGACTATAGTGGAAAGACTATAGTGGAGAGACTGTAGTGGACAGAATAAAGTGGAGACTATAGTGGAAAGACTAAAGTGGAAAGACTAAAGTGGACAGAGAATAGTGGAAAGACTAAAGTGGAAAGACTGTAGTGGACAGAATAAAGTGGAGACTATAGTGGAAAGACTTAAGTGGAAAGACTAAAGTGGACAGACTATAGTGGAAAGACTGTAGTGGACAGAATAAAGTGTAGACTATAGTGGAAAGACTAAAGTGGACAGAGAATAGTGGAAAGACTAAAGTGGACAGACTATAGTGGAAAGACTATATTGGAAAGACTGGAGTGGACAGAATAAAGTGGAGACTATAGTGGAAAGACTAAATTGGAAAGACTAAAGTGGACAGACTATAGTGGAAAGACTGAAGTGGACAGACTAAAGTGGAAAAACTAATGTGGAAAGACTAAAGTGGACAGACTATAGTGGAAAGACTATAGTGGAAAGACTGTAGTGGACAGAATAAAGTGTAGACTATAGTGGAAAGACTAAAGTGTACAGACTAAAGTGGAAAGACTAAAGTGGACAGGTTATAGTGGAAATGACTAAAGTGGAAAGACTAAAGTGGACAGACTAAAGTGGAAATGCTAAAGTGGACAGACTCTAGTGGAAAGACTAAGTGGACAGACTAAAGCGGAAAGAATAAAGTGGAGACTATAGTGGAAAGACTAAAGTGGACAGAGAATAGTGGAAAGACTAAAGTGGACAGACTATAGTGGAAAGAGTATAGTGGAAAGACTGTAGAGGACAGAATAAAGTGGAGACTATAATGGAAAGACTAAAGTGGAAAGACTGTAGTGGAAAGAATAAAGTGGAGACTATAGTGGAAAGTCTAAAGTGGAAAGACTAAAGTGGACAGACTATAGTGGAAAGAATATAGTGGAAAGACTGTAGTGGACAGAATAAAGTGGAGACTATAATGGAAAGACTAAAGTGGACAAAGAATAGTGGAAAGACTAAAGTGGACAGACTATAGTGGAAAGACTAAAGTCGACAGACTAAAGTGGAAAGACTAAAGTGGAAAGACTAAAGTGGACAAACTATAGTGGAAAGACTATAGTGGAAAGACTGTAGTGGACAGACTCAAGTGGAAAGACTGAAGTGGAAAGACTAAGTGGACAGACTAAAGCGGAAAGACAAAAGTGGAAAGACTAAAGTGGACAGACTATAGTGGAAGGACTAAAGTGGACAGACTAAAGTGGAAAGACTGAAGTGGAAAGGCTAAAGTGGACAGACTATAGTGGAAAGACTATAGTGAAAAGACTGTAGTGGACAGAATAAAGTGGAGACTATAGTGGAAAGACTAAAGTGGAAAGACTAAAGTGGACAGAGAATAGTGGAAAGACTCAAGTGGACAGACTATAGTGGAAAGACTAAAGTGGACAGACTAAAGTGGAAAGACTAAAGTGGAAAGACTAAAGTGGACATACTATAGTGAAAGACTGTAGTGGACAGAATAAAGTGGAGAGTATAGTGGAAAGAATAAAGTGGACAGAGAATAGTGGAAAGACTAAAGTGGACAGACTATAGGGGAAAGACTATAGTGGAGAGACTTTAGTGGACAGAATAAAGTGGAGACTGTAGTGGAAAGACTAAAGTGGAAAGACTAAAGTGGACAGAGAATAGTGGAAAGACTAAAGTGGAAAGACTGTAGTGGACAGAATAAAGTGGAGACTATAGTGGAAAGACTAAAGTTTAAAGACTAAAGTGGACAGACTATAGTGGAAAGACTATAGTGGAAAGACTGTAGTGGACAGAATAAAGTGGAGACTATAGTGGAAAGACTAAAGTGGACAGAGAATAGTGGAAAGACTAAAGTGGACAGACTATAGTGGAAAGACTATAGTGGAAAGACTGTAGTGGACAGAATAAAGTGGAGACTATAATGGAAAGACTAAAGTGGAAAGACTAAAGTGGACAGACTATAGTGGAAAGACTGAAGTGGACAGACCAAAGTGGAAAAACTAAAGTGGAAAGACTAAAGTGGACAGACTATAGTGGAAAGACTAAAGTGGACAGACCATAGTGGACAGAATAAAGTTTAGACTATAGTGGAAAGACTAAAGTGTACAGACTAAAGTGGAAAGACTAAAGTGGAAAGACTAAAGTGGACAGACTATAATGGAAATGACTAAAGTGGAAAGACTAAAGTGGACAGACTAAAGTGGACAGACTAAAGTGGAAAGTCTAAAGTGGAAAGACTAAAGTGGACAGACTATAGTGGAAAGACTAAAGTGGACAGACTATAGTGGAAAGACTATAGTGGAAAGACTGTAGTGGACAGAATAAACTGGAGACTATAGTGAAAAGACTATAGTGGACAGAGAATAGTGGACAGACTGTAGTGGAAAGAATATAGTGGACAGAATAAAGTGTAGACTATAGTGGAAAGACTAAAGTGTACAGACTAAAGTGGAAAGACTAAATTGGAAAGACTAAAGTGGACAGACTATAGTGGAAATGACTAAAGTGGAAAGACTAAAGTGGACATACTAAAGTGGACATACTAAAGTGGACAGACTAAAGTGGAAATACTAAAGTGGACAGACTCTAGTGGAAAGACTAAGTGGACAGACTAAAGCGGAAAGACTAAAGTGGAAAGACTAAAGTGGACAGACTATAGTGGAAAGACTAAAGTGGACAGACTAAAGTGGAAAGTCTAAAGTGGAAAGACTAAAGTGGACAGACTATAGTGGAAAGACTATAGTGGAAAGACAGTAGTGGACAGAATAAAGTGGAGACTATAGTGGAAAGAAAATAGTGGACAGAGAATAGTGGAAAGACTAAAGTGGACAGACTAAAGTGGACAGACTAAAGTGGAAAGACTAAAGTGGACAGACTCTAGTGGAAAGACTGAAGTGGAAAGACTAAGTGGACAGACAGACTATAGTGGAAAGACTGTAGTGGACAGAATAAAGTGGAGACTATAGTGGAAAGACTAAAGTGGAAAGACTAAAGTGGACAGAGAATAGTGGAAAGACTGAAGTGGACAGACTATAGTGGAAAGACTAAAGTGGAAAGACTAAAGTGGACAGACTAAATTGGACAGACTAAAGTGGAAATGCTAAAGTGGACAGACTCTAGTGGAAAGACTAAGTGGACAGACTAAAGCGGAAAGACTAAAGTGGAAAGACTAAAGTGGACAGACTATAGTGGAAAGACTAAAGTGGACAGACTAAAGTGGAAAGTCTAAAGTGGAAAGACTAAAGTGGACAGACTATAGTGGAAAGACTATAGTGGAAATACTGTAGTGGACAGAATAAAGTGGAGACTATAGTGGAAAGACTAAAGTGGACAGAGAATAGTGGAAAGACTAAAGTGGACAGACTAAAGTGGAAAGACAAAAGTGGACAGACTATAATGGAAAAACTAAAGTGGACAGACTATAGTGGAAAGACTAAAGTGGACAGACTAAAGTGGAAAGACTAAAGTGGACAGACTAAAGTGGAAAGACTAAAGTGGACGGACTCTAGTGGAAAGACTGAAGTGTAAAGACTAAGTGAACAGACAAAAGTGGACAGACTAAAGTGGACAGACTAAAGTGGAAATACTAAAGTGGACAGACTCTAGTGGAAAGACTAAGTGGACAGACTAAAGCGGAAAGACTAAAGTGGAAAGACTAAAGTGGACAGACTATAGTGGAAAGACTAAAGTGGACAGACTAAAGTGGAAAGTCTAAAGTGGAAAGACTAAAGTGGACAGACTATAGTGGAAAGACTATAGTGGAAAGACAGTAGTGGACAGAATAAAGTGGAGACTGTAGTGGAAAGACTATAGTGGACAGAGAATAGTGGAAAGACTAAAGTGGACAGACTAAAGTGGACAGACTAAAGTGGAAAGACTAAAGTGGACAGACTCTAGTGGAAAGACTGAAGTGGAAAGACTAAGTGGACAGACAGACTATAGTGGAAAGACTGTAGTGGACAGAATAAAGTGGAGACTATAGTGGAAAGACTAAAGTGGAAAGACTAAAGTGGACAGAGAATAGTGGAAAGACTAAAGTGGACAGACTATAGTGGAAAGACTAGAGTGGACAGACTAAAGTGGAAAGACTAAAGTGGAAAGACTAAAGTGGAAAGACTAAAGTGGACAGACTATAGTGGAAAGACTAAAGTGGACAGACTAAAGTGGAAAGTCTAAAGTGGAAAGACTAAAGTGGACAGACTATAGTGGACAGACTAAAGCGGAAAGACTAAAGTGGAAAGACTAAAGTGGACAGACTATAGTGGAAAGACTAAAGTGGACAGACTAAAGTGGAAAGACTAAAGTGGACAGACTAAAGTGGAAAGACTAAAGTGGACGGACTCTAGTGGAAAGACTGAAGTGTAAAGACTAAGTGAACAGACTAAAGCGGAAAGACAAAAGTGGAAAGACTAAAGTCGACAGACTATAGTGGAAAGACTAAAGTGGACAGACTAAAGTGGAAAGACTAAAGTGGAAAGACTAAAGTGGACAGACTATAGTGGAAAGACTATAGTGGAAAGACTGTAGTGGACAGAATAAAGTGGAGACTATAGTGAAAAGACTAAAGAGGACAGAGAATAGTGGAAAGACGAAAGTGGACAGACTATAGTGGAAAGACTAAAGTGAACAGACTAAAGCGGAAAGACAAAAGTGGAAAGACTAAAGTGGACAGACTATAGTGGAAAGTCTAAAGTGGACAGACTAAAGTGGAAAGACTAAAGTGGACAGACTAAAGTGGAAAGTCTAAAGTGGAAAGACTAAAGTGGACAGACTATAGTGGAAAGACTATATTGGAAAGACTGTAGTGGACAGACTAAAGTGGAAAAACTAATGTGGAAAGACTAAAGTGGACAGACTATAGTGGAAAGACTATAGTGGAAAGACTGTAGTGGACAGAATAAAGTGTAGACTATAGTGGAAAGACTAAAGTGTACAGACTAAAGTGGAATGACTAAAGTGGACAGCTTATATTGGAAATGACTAAAGTGGAAAGACTAAAGTGGACAGACTATAGTGGAAAGACTAAAGTGGACAGACTAAAGTGGAAAGTCTAAAGTGGAAAGACTAAAGTGGACAGACTATAGTGGAAAGACTATATTGGAAAGACTGTAGTGGACAGAATAAAGTGGAGACTATAGTGGAAAGACTAAAGTGGACAGAGAATAGTGGAAAGACTATAGTGGACAGATTAAAGTGGAAAAACTAAAGTGGAAAGACTAAAGTGGACAGACTATAGTGGAAAGACTATAGTGTAAAAACTGTAGTGGACAGAATAAAGTGTAGACTATAGTGGAAAGACTAAAGTGGACAGAATAAAGTGTAGACTATAGTGGAAAGACTAAAGTGTACAGACTAATGTGGAAAGACTAAAGTGGAAAGACTAAAGTGGACAGCCTATAGTGGAAATGACTAAAGTGGAAAGACTAAAGTGGACAGACTAAAGTGGACAGACTAAAGTGGAAAGACTAAAGTGGAAAGACTAAAGTGGACAGACTATAGTGGAAAGACTGTAGTGGACAGAATAAAGTGGAGAGTATAGTGGAAAGAATAAAGTGGACAGAGAATAGTGGAAAGACTAAAGTGGACAGAATAAAGTGTAGACTATAGTGGAAAGACTAAAGTGTACAGACTAATGTGGAAAGACTAAAGTGGAAAGACTAAAGTGGACAGCCTATAGTGGAAATGACTAAAGTGGAAAGACTAAAGTGGACAGACTAAAGTGGACAGACTAAAGTGGAAAGACTAAAGTGGAAAGACTAAAGTGGACAGACTATAGTGGAAAGACTGTAGTGGCCAGAATAAAGTGGAGAGTATAGTGGAAAGAATAAAGTGGACAGAGAATAGTGGAAAGACTAAAGTGGACAGACTAAAGTGGACAGACTAAAGTGGAAAGACTAAAGTGGACAGACTCTAGTGGAAAGACTGAAGTGGAAAGACTAAGTGGACAGACAGACTATAGTGGAAAGACTGTAGTGGACAGAATAAAGTGGAGACTATAGTGGAAAGACTAAAGTGGAAAGACTAAAGTGGACAGAGAATAGTGGAAAGACTAAAGTGGACAGACTATAGTGGAAAGACTAAAGTGGACAGACTAAAGTGGAAAGACTAAAGTGGAAAGACTAAAGTGGACAGACTAAATTGGACAGACTAAAGTGGAAATGCTAAAGTGGACAGACTCTAGTGGAAAGACTAAGTGGACAGACTAAAGCGGAAAGGCTAAAGTGGAAAGACTAAAGTGGACAGACTATAGTGGAAAGACTAAAGTGGACAGACTAAAGTGGAAAGTCTAAAGTGGAAAGACTAAAGTGGACAGACTATAGTGGAAAGACTATAGTGGAAAGACTGTAGTGGACAGAATAAAGTGGAGACTATAGTGGAAAGACTAAAGTGGACAGAGAATAGTGGAAAGACTAAAGTGGACAGACTAAAGTGGAAAGACAAAAGTGGACAAACTATAGTGGAAAGACTATAGTGGAAAGACTGTAGTGGACAGAATAAAGTGGAGACTATAGTGGAAAGACTAAAGTGGAAAGACTAAAGTGGAAAGACTAAAGTGGAAAGACTAAAGTGGAAAGACTAAAGTGGACAGACTATAATGGAAAGACTAAAGTGGACAGACTATAGTGGAAAGACTAAAGTGGACAGACTAAAGTGGAAAGACTAAAGTGGACGGACTCTAGTGGAAAGACTGAAGTGTAAAGACTAAGTGAACAGACTAAAGCGGAACGACAAAAGTGGAAAGACTAAAGTGGACAGACTAAAGCGGAAAGACAAAAGTGGAAAGACTAAAGTGGACAGACTATAGTGGAAAGTCTAAAGTGGACAGACTAAAGTGGAAAGACTAAAGTGGACAGACTATAGTGGAAAGACTATAGTGGAAAGACTGTAGTGGACAGAATAAAGTGGAGACTATAGTGAAAAGACTAAAGTGGAAAGACTAAAGTGGACAAAGAATAGTGGAAAGACGAAAGTGGACAGACTATAGTGGAAAGACTAAAGGGGACAGACTAAAGTGGAAAGACTAAAGTGGAAAGACTAAAGTGGACAGACTATAGTGGAAAGACTGTAGTGGACAGAATAAAGTGGAGAGTATAGTGAAAAGACTAAAGTGGACAGAGAATAGTGGAAAGACGAAAGTGGACAGACTATAGTGGAAAGACTAAAGTGAACAGACTAAAGCGGAAAGACAAAAGTGGAAAGACTAAAGTGGACAGACTATAGTGGAAAGTCTAAAGTGGACAGACTAAAGTGGAAAGACTAAAGTGGAAAGACTAAAGTGGACAGACTATAGTGGAAAGACTATAGTGGAAAGACTAAAGTGAACAGACTAAAGCGGAAAGACAAAAGTGGAAAGACTAAAGTGGACAGACTATAGTGGAAAGACTAAAGTGGACAGACTAAAGTGGAAAGACTAAAGTGGAAAGACTAAAGTGGACAGACTATAGTGGAAAGACTATAGTGGAAAGACTGTAGTGGACAGAATAAAGTGGAGACTATAGTGAAAAGACTAAAGTGGACAGAGAATAGTGGAAAAACGAAAGTGGACAGACTATAGTGGAAAGACTAAAGTGAACAGACTAAAGCGGAAAGACAAAAGTGGAAAGACTAAAGTGGACAGACTATAGTGGAAAGTCTAAAGTGGACAGACTAAAGTGGAAAGACTAAAGTGGAAAGACTAAAGTGGACAGACTATAGTGGAAAGACTATAGTGGAAAGACTAAAGTGAACAGACTAAAGCGGAAAGACAAAAGTGGAAAGACTAAAGTGGACAGACTATAGTGGAAAGTCTAAAGTGGACAGACTAAAGTGGAAAGACTAAAGTGGAAAGACTAAAGTGGACAGACTATCGTGGAAAGACTATAGTGGAAAGACTGTAGTGGACAGAATAAAGTGGAGACTATAGTGAAAAGACTAAAGTGGAAAGACTAAAGTGGACAAAGAATAGTGGAAAGACGAAAGTGGACAGACTATAGTGGAAAGACTAAAGTGGACAGATAAAGTGGAAAGACTAAAGTGGAAAGACTAAAGTGGACAGACTATAGTGGAAAGACTGTAGTGGACAGAATAAAGTGGAGAGTATAGTGGAAAGAATAAAGTGGACAGAGAATAGTGGAAAGACTAAAGTGGACAGACTATAGTGGAAAGACTATAGTGGCTATAGTGGAAAGACTAAAGTGGACAGACTAAAGTGGAAAGACTAAAGTGGAAAGACTAAAGTGGACAGACAAAATTGGACAGACTAAAGTGGAAATGCTAAAGTGGACAGACTCTAGTGGAAAGACTAAGTGGACAGACTAAAGCGGAAAGACTAAAGTGGAAAGACTAAAGTGGACAGACTATAGTGGAAAGACTAAAGTGGACAGACTAAAGTGGAAAGTCTAAAGTGGAAAGACTAAAGTGGACAGACTAAAGTGGACAGACTATAGTGGAAAGACTGTAGTGGACAGAATAAAGTGGAGAGTATAGTGGAAAGAATAAAGTGGACAGAGAATAGTGGAAAGACTAAAGTGGACAGACTATAGTGGAAAGACTATAGTGGCTATAGTGGAAAGACTAAAGTGGACAGACTAAAGTGGAAAGACTAAAGTGGAAAGACTAAAGTGGACAGACTAAATTGGACAGACTAAAGTGGAAATGCTAAAGTGGACAGACTCTAGTGGAAAGACTAAGTGGACAGACTAAAGCGGAAAGACTAAAGTGGAAAGACTAAAGTGGACAGACTATAGTGGAAAGACTAAAGTGGACAGACTAAAGTGGAAAGTCTAAAGTGGAAAGACTAAAGTGGACAGACTAAAGTGGACACACTATAGTGGAAAGACTGAAGTGGACAGACTAAAGTGGAAAAACTAATGTGGAAAGACTAAAGTGGACCGACCATAGTGGAAAGACTATAGTGGAAAGACTGTAGTGGACAGAATAAAGTGTAGACTATAGTTGAAAGACTAAAGTGTACAGACTAAAGTGGAAAGACTAAAGTGGACAGCTTATAGTGGAAATGACTAAAGTGGAAAGACTAAAGTGGACAGACTATAGTGGAAAGACTAAAGTGGACAGACTAAAGTGGAAAGTCTAAAGTGGAAAGACTAAAGTGGACAGACTATAGTGGAAAGACTATATTGGAAAGACTGTAGTGGACAGAATAAAGTGGAGACTATAGTGGAAAGACTAAAGTGGACAGAGAATAGTGGAAAGACTATAGTGGACAGATTAAAGTGGAAAAACTAAAGTGGAAAGACTAAAGTGGACAGACTATAGTGGAAAGACTGTAGTGGACAGAATAAAGTGTAGACTATAGTGGAAAGACTAAAGTGGACAGACTATAGTGGAAAGACTATAGTGGAAAGACTGTAGTGGACAGAATACTAAAGTGGAAATACTAAAGTGGACAGAGAATAGTGGAAAGACTATAGTGGAAAGACTAAAGTGGACAGACTAAAGTGGAAAAACTAAAGTGGAAAGACTAAAGTGGACAGACTATAGTGGAAAGACTATAGTGGAAAGACTTTAGTGGACAGAATAAAGTGGAGACTATAGTGGAAAGACTAAAGTGGACGTCTGTCCACTTTAGTCTTTCCATTATAGTCTGTCCACTTTAGTCTTTCCACTTTAGTCTTTCCACTATAGTCTCCACTTTATTCTGTCCACTACAGTCTTTCCACTATAGTCTTTCCACTATAGTTTGTCCACTTTAGTCTTTCCACTTTAGTCTGTCCACTTTAGTCTTTCCACTATTTTCTGTCCACTTTAGTCTTTCCACTATAGTCTCCACTTTATTCTGTCCACTACAGTCTTTCCACTATAGTCTTTCCACTATAGTCTTTCCACTATAGTCTGTCCACTTTAGTCTTTCCACTTTAGACTTTCCACTTTAGTCTGTCCACTTTAGTCTTTCCACTATAGTCTGTCCACTTTAGTCTTTCCACTTTAGTCTTTCCGCTTTAGTCTGTACACTTAGTCTTTCCACTAGAGTCTGTCCACTTTAGCATTTCCACTTTAGTCTGTCCAATTTAGTCTATCCACTTTAGTCTTTCCACTTTAGTCTTTCCACTTTAGTCTGTCCACTTTAGTCTTTCCACTATAGTCTGTCCACTTTAGTCTTTCCACTATTCTCTGTCCACTTTAGTCTCTCCACTTTAGTCTTTCCACTATAGTCTCCACTTTATTCTGTCCACTACAGTCTTTCCACTATAGTCTTTCCACTATAGTCTGTCTGTCCACTTAGTCTTTCCACTTCAGTCTTTCCACTAGAGTCTGTCCACTTTAGTCTTTCCACTTTAGTCTGTCCACTTTAGTCTGTCCACTTTAGTCTTTCAACTTTAGTCATTTCCACTATAGTCTGTCCACTTTAGTCTTTCCAATTTAGTCTTTCCACTTTAGTCTTTCCGCTTTAGTCTGTCCACTTAGTCTTTCCACTAGAGTCTGTCCACTTTAGTATTTCCACTTTAGTCTGTCCACTTTAGTCTGTCCACTTTAGTCTTTCCACTTTAGTCATTTCCACTATAGTCTGTCCAATTTAGTCTTTCCAATTTAGTCTTTCCACTTTAGTCTGTACACTTTAGTCTTTCCACTATAGTCCACACTTTTTTCTGTCCACTATATTCTTTCCACTATAGTCTGTCCACTATTCTCTGTCCACTATAGTCTTTCCACTATAGTCTCCACTTTATTCTGTCCACTACAGTCTTTCCACTATAGTCTTTCCACTATAGTCTGTCCACTTTAGTCTTTCCACTTTAGACTTTCCACTTTAGTCTGTCCACTTTAGTCTTTCCACTATAGTGTGTCCACTTTAGTCTTTCCACTTTAGTCTTTCCGCTTTAGTCTGTCCACTTAGTCTTTCCACTAGAGTCTGTCCACTTTAGTATTTCCACTTTAGTCTGTCCACTTTAGTCTGTCCACTTTAGTCTTTCCACTTTAGTCATTTCCACTATACTCTGTCCACTTTAGTCTTTCCACTTTAGTCTTTCCACTTTAGTCTGTCCACTTTAGTCTTTCCACTTTAGACTTTCCACTTTAGTCTGTCCTCTTTAGTCTTTCCACTATAGTCTGTCCACTTTAGTCTTTCCACTATAGTCTGTCCACTTTAGTCTTTCCACTTTAGTCTTTCCGTTACAGTCTCCACTTTATTCTGTCCACTACAGTCTTTCCACTATAGTCTGTCCACTTTAGTCTTTTCACTATTCTCTGTCCACTTTAGTCTTTCCACTATAGTCTCCACTTTATTCTGTCCACTACAGTCTGTCCACTTTAGTCTTTCCACTTTAGTCTTTCCACTATAGTCTCCACTTTATTCTGTCCACTACAGTCTCTCCACTATAGTCTTTCCCCTATAGTCTGTCCAGTTTAGTCTTTCCACTATTCTCTGTCCACTTTATTCTTTCCACTATTCTCTCCACTTTATTCTGTCCACTACAGTCTTTCCACTATAGTCTGTCCACTTTAGTCTTTCCACTTTAGTCTTTCCACTTTAGTCTGTCCACTTTAGTCTTTCCACTATAGTTTGTCCACTTTAGTCTTTCTAAATTAGTCTTTCCACTTTAGTCTGTCCACTTTAGTCTTTCCACTATAGTCTGTCCACTTTAGTCTTTCCACTTTAGTCTTTCCGCTTTAGTCTGTACACTTAGTCTTTCCACTAGAGTCTGTCCACTTTAGCATTTCCACTTTAGTCTGTCCAATTTAGTCTATCCACTTTAGTCTTTCCACTTTAGTCTTTCCACTTTAGTCTGTCCACTTTAGTCTTTCCACTATAGTCTGTCCACTTTAGTCTTTCCACTATTCTCTGTCCACTTTAGTCTTTCCACTTTAGTCTTTCCACTATAGTCTCCACTTTATTCTGTCCACTACAGTCTTTCCACTATAGTCTTTCCACTATAGTCTGTCTGTCCACTTAGTCTTTCCACTTCAGTCTTTCCACTAGAGTCTGTCCACTTTAGTCTTTCCACTTTAGTCTGTCCACTTTAGTCTGTCCACTTTAGTCTTTCAACTTTAGTCATTTCCACTATAGTCTGTCCACTTTAGTCTTTCCAATTTAGTCTTTCCACTTTAGTCTTTCCGCTTTAGTCTGTCCACTTAGTCTTTCCACTAGAGTCTGTCCACTTTAGTATTTCCACTTTAGTCTGTCCACTTTAGTCTGTCCACTTTAGTCTTTCCACTTTAGTCATTTCCACTATAGTCTGTCCACTTTAGTCTTTCCAATTTAGTCTTTCCACTTTAGTCTGTACACTTTAGTCTTCCCACTATAGTCCACACTTTTTTCTGTCCACTATATTCTTTCCACTATAGTCTGTCCACTATTCTCTGTCCACTATAGTCTTTCCACTATAGTCTCCACTTTATTCTGTCCACTACAGTCTTTCCACTATAGTCTTTCCACTATAGTCTGTCCACTTTAGTCTTTCCACTTTAGACTTTCCACTTTAGTCTGTCCACTTTAGTCTTTCCACTATAGTGTGTCCACTTTAGTCTTTCCACTTTAGTCTTTCCGCTTTAGTCTGTCCACTTAGTCTTTCCACTAGAGTCTGTCCACTTTAGTATTTCCACTTTAGTCTGTCCACTTTAGTCTGTCCACTTTAGTCTTTCCACTTTAGTCATTTCCACTATACTCTGTCCACTTTAGTCTTTCCACTTTAGTCTTTCCACTTTAGTCTGTCCACTTTAGTCTTTCCACTTTAGACTTTCCACTTTAGTCTGTCCTCTTTAGTCTTTCCACTATAGTCTGTCCACTTTAGTCTTTCCACTATAGTCTGTCCACTTTAGTCTTTTCACTATTCTCTGTCCACTTTAGTCTTTCCACTATAGTATCCACTTTATTCTGTCCACTACAGTCTGTCCACTTTAGTCTTTCCACTTTAGTCTTTCCACTATAGTCTCCACTTTATTCTGTCCACTACAGTCTCTCCACTATAGTCTTTCCCCTATAGTCTGTCCAGTTTAGTCTTTCCACTATTCTCTGTCCACTTTATTCTTTCTACTATTCTCTCCACTTTATTCTGTCCACTACAGTCTTTCCACTATAGTCTGTCCACTTTAGTCTTTTCACTATTCTCTGTCCACTTTAGTCTTTCCACTATAGTATCCACTTTATTCTTTCCACTACAGTCTGTCCACTTTAGTCTTTCCACTTTAGTCTTTCCACTATAGTCTCCACTTTATTCTGTCCACTACAGTCTCTCCACTATAGTCTTTCCCCTATAGTCTGTCCAGTTTAGTCTTTCCACTATTCTCTGTCCACTTTATTCTTTCCACTATTCTATCCACTTTATTCTGTCCACTACAGTCTTTCCACTATAGTCTGTCCACTTTAGTCTTTCCACTTTAGTCTTTCCACTTTAGTCTGTCCACTTTAGTCTTTCCACTATAGTCTGTCCACTTTAGTCTTTCCACTATTCTCTGTCCACTTTAGTCTTTCCACTATAGTCTCCACTTTATTCTGTCCACTACAGTCTTTTCACTATAGTCTTTCCACTATAGTCTGTCCACTTTAGCCTTTCCACTTTAGTCTTTCCACTTTAGTCTGTCCACTTTAGTCTTTCCACTATAGTCTGTCCAATTTAGTCTTTCCACTTTAGTCTTTCCACTTTAGTCCGTCCACTTTAGTCTTTCCACTATAGTCTGTCCACTTTAGTCTTTCCACTATAGTCTGTCCACTTTAGTCTTTCCACTTTAGTCTTTCCACTTTAGTCTTTCCACTATAGTCTCCACTTTATTCTGTCCACTGAAGTCTTTCCACTATAGTCTTTCCACTATAGTTTGTCCACTTTAGTCTTTCTACTTTAGTCTTTCCACTTTAGTCCGTCGACTTTAGTCTTTCCACTATAGTCTGTCCACTTTAGTCTTTCCACTATTCTCTGTCCACTTTAGTCTTTCCACTATAGTCTCCACTTTATTCTCTCCACTACAGTCTTTCCACTACATTCTTTCCACTATAGTCTGTCCACTTTAGTCTTTCCACTTTAGACTTTCCACTATAGTCTCCACTTTTTTCTTTCCACTACAGTCTTTCCACTTTAGTCTTTCCAATTTAGTCTTTCCACTATAGTCTCCACTTTATTCTGTCCTCTACAGTCTTTCCACTATACTCTTTCCACTATAGTCTGTCCACTTTAGTCTTTCCACTATTCTCTGTCCACTTTAGTCTTTCCACTATAGTCTCCACTTTATTCTTTCCGCTTTAGTCTGTCCACTTAGTCTTTCCACTAGAGTCTGTCCACTTTAGCATTTCCACTTTAGTCTGTCCACTTTAGTCTTTCCACTTCAGTCTTTCCACTTTAGTCTTCCCACTATAGTCTCCACTTTATTCTGTCCACTACAGGCTTTCCACTATGGTCTTTCCACTATAGTTTGTCCACTTTAGTCTTTCCACTATAGTCTTTCCACTTTAGTCTTTCCACTATTCTCTGTCCACTTTAATCTTTCCACTTTAGTCTTTCCACTATAGTCTCCACTTTATTCCGTCAACTACAGTCTTTCCACTATAGTCTTTCCACTATAGTCTGTCCGCTTTAGCCTTTCCACTTAGTCTTTCCACTTCAGTCTTTCCACTTTAGTCTGTCCACTTTAGTCTTTCCACTTTAGTCTGTCCACTTTAGTCTTTCCACTTTAGTCTTTCCACTTTAGTCTTTCCACTATTCTCTGTCCTCTTTAGTCTTTCCACTATAGTCTTCACTTTATTCTGTCCACTACAGTCTTTCCACTATAGTCTGTCCACTTTAGTCTTTCCACTTTAGACTTTCCACTTTAGTCTGTCCACTTTAGTCTTTCCACTATAGTCTGTCCACTTTAGTCTTTCCGCTTTAGTCTGTCCACTTAGTCTTTCCACTAGAGTCTGTCCACTTTAGTATTTCCACTTTAGTCTGTCCACTTTAGTCTTTCCAATTTAGTCATTTCCACTATAGGGTGTCCACTTTAGTCTTTCCACTTTAGTCTTTCCACTTTAGTCTGTACACTTTAGTCTTTCCACTATAGTCCGTCCACTGTAGTCTTTCCACTATTTCACACTATAGTCTCCACTTTATTCTGTCCACTACAGTCTTTCCACTATAGTCTTTCCACTATAGTCTGTCCACTTTAGTCTTTCCACTTTAGACTTTCCACTTTAGTCTGTCCACTTTAGTCTTTCCACTATCGTCTGTCCACTTTAGTCTTTCCACTTTAGTCTTTCCGCTTTAGTCTGTGACTAAAGTGGACAGACTAAAGTGGAAAGACTAAAGTGGACAGATAATAGTGGAAAGACTAAAGTGGACAGACTATAGTGGAAAGACTATAGTGGAAAGACTGTAGTGGACAGAATAAAGTGGAGTCTATAGTGGAAAGACTAAAGTGGACAGAGAATAGTGGAAAGACTAAAGTGGACAGACTATAGTGGAAAGACTAAAGAGGACAGACTAAAGTGGAGACTATAGTGGAAAGACTAAAGTGGACAGACTATAGTGGAAAGACTAGAGAGGACAGACTAAAGTGGAGACTATAGTGGAAAGACTAAAGTGGACAGACTAAAGTGGAAAGACTAAAGTGGAAAGACTAAAGTGGACAGACTATAGTGGAAAGACTAAAGTGGAAAGACCAAAATGGACAGACTAAAGTGGAAAGACTAAAGTGGACAGATAATAGTGGAAAGACTAAAGTGGACAGACTATAGTGGAAAGAATAAAGTGGACAGACTAAAGTGGAAAGACTAAAGTGGAAAGACTAAAGTGGACAGACTATAGTGGAAAGACTGTAGTGGACAGAATAAAGTGGAGAGTATAGTGGAAAGAATAAAGTGGACAGAGAATAGTGGAAAGACTAAAGTGGACAGACTATAGTTGAAAGACTATAGTGGAAAGACTGTAGTGGACAGAATAAATTGGAGACTCTAGTGGAAAGACTAAAGTGGAAAGACTGTAGTGGACAGAATAAAGTGGAGACTATAGTGGAACGACTAAAGTGGAAAGACTAAAGTGGAAAAAACTGAAGTAGAAAGACTAAGTGGACAGACTAAAATGGAAAGACTATAGTGGAAAGACTCAAGTGGACAGACTATAGTGGAAAGACTAAAGTGGACAGACTGAAGTCGAAAGACTATAGTGGAAAGACTAAAGTGGAAAGACTGTAGTGGACAGAATAAAGTGGAGACTATAGTGGAAAGACTAAAGTGGACAGAGAATAGTGGAAAGACTAAAGTTGACAGACTATAGTGGAAAGACTATAGGGGAAAGACTGTAGTGGACGGAATAAAGTGGAGACTATAGTGGAAAGACTAAAGTGGAAAGACTAAAGTGGACAGAGAATAGTGGAAAGAATAAAGTGGAAAGACTAAAGTGGACAGACTATAGTGGAAACACTGTAGTGGACAGAATAAAGTGGAGACTATAGTGGAAAGCCTAAAGTGGACAGAGAATAGTGGAAGACTAAAGTTGATAGACTATAGTGGAAAGACTATAGGAGAAAGACTATAGTGGAAAGACTGTAGTGGACAGAATGAAGTGGAGACTATAGTGGAAAGATTAAAGTGGACAGAGAATAGTGGAAAGTCTAAAGTGGACAGACTATAGTGGAAAGACTATAGTGGAAAGACTGTAATGGACAGAATAAAGTGGAGACTATAGTGGAAAGACTAAAGTGGACAGAGAATAGTGGAAAGACTAAAGTGGAAAGAATGTAGTGGACAGAATAAAGTGGACAGACTAAAGTGGAAAGACTAAAGTGGACAGACTATAGTGGAAAGACTAAAGTGGACAGACTAAAGTGGAAAGTCCAAAGTGGAAAGACTAAAGTGGACAGACTATGGTGGAAAGACTATAGTGGAAATACTGTAGTGGACAGAATAAAGTGGAGACTATAGTGGAAAGACTAAAGTGGACAGAGAATAGTGGAAAGACTAAAGTGGACAGACTATAGGGGAAAGACTAAAGTGGACAGACTAAAGTGGAAAGACTAAAGTGGACAAACTATAGTGGAAAGACTGTAGTGGAAAGACTGTAGTGGACAGAATAAATTGGAAACTACAGTTTCCACTATTCTAAGTCCACTTTAGTCTTTCAACTATAGTGTCCACTTTATTCCGTCCACTACAGTCTTTCCCCTATAGTCTTTCCACTATAGTCTGTCAACTTTAGTCTTTCCACTATTCTAAGTCCACTTTAGTCTTTCCACTATAGTCTCCACTTTATTCTGTCCACTACAGTCTGTCCACTTTAG
Organism: Branchinecta sandiegonensis; assembly: GCA_030848855.1. NCBI lineage: Eukaryota > Metazoa > Arthropoda > Branchiopoda > Anostraca > Branchinectidae > Branchinecta > Branchinecta sandiegonensis. The sequence continues at coordinate 84,595 of JAUPMV010000134.1, forward strand.
TCTTTCCACTATAGTCTGTCCACTTTAGTCTTTCCACTATAGTCTCCACTTTATTCTGTCCATTACAGTCTTTCCACTATAGTCTTTCCACTATAGTCTGTCAACTTTAGTCTTTCCACTATTCTCTGTCCACTTTAGGCTTTCCACTATAGTCTCCACTTTATTCTGTCCACTACAGTCTTTCCACTATAGTCTTTCCACTATAGTCTGTCCACTTTAGTCTGTCCACTTTAGTCTTTCCACTTTAGTCTGTCCACTTTAGTCTTTCCACTATAGTCTGTCCATTTTAGTCTTTCCACTTTAGTCTTTCCACTTTATTCTGTCCACTACAGTCTTTCCACTTTAGTCTTTCCACTATTCTCTGTCCACTTTAGTCTTTCCAATTTAGTCTTTCCACTATAGTCTCCACTTTATTCTGTCCACTACAGTCTCTCCACTATAGTCTTTCCACTATAGTCTGTCCACTTTGGTCTTTCCACTATTCTCTGTCCACTTTATTCTTTCCATTATACTCTCCACTTTATTCTGTCCACTTCAGTCTTTCCACTAGAGTCTGTCCACTTTAGTCTTTCCACTTTAGTCTGTCCACTATAGTCTTTCCACTTTAGTCTGTCCACTTTAGTCTTTCCACTATAGTCTGTCCATTTTAGTCTTTCCACTTTAGTCTTTCCACTTTAGTCTTTCCACTATATTTTCCACTTTATTCTGTCCACTACAGTCTTTCCACTATAGTCTTTCCACTATAGTTTGTCCACTTTAGTCTTTCCTCTTTAGTCTTTCCACTTTAGTCTGTCCACTTTAGTCTTTCCACTATAGTCTGTCCACTTTAGTCTTTCCAATATTCTCTGTCCACTTTAGTCTGTCCACTTTAGTCTTTCCACTTTAGTCTTTCCACTATTCTCTTTCCAATTTAGTCTTTCCACTATAGTCTCCACTTTATTCTGTCCACTACAGTCTCTCCACTATAGTCTTTCCACTATAGTCTGTCCACTTTGGTCTTTCCACTACTCTCTGTCCACTTTATTCTTTCCATTATACTCTCCACTTTATTCTGTCCACTTCAGTCTTTCCACTAGAGTCTGTCCACTTTAGTCTTTCCACTTTAGTCTGTCCACTATAGTCTTTCCACTTTAGTCTGTCCACTTTAGACTTTCCACTATTCTCTGTCCACTTTAGTCTTTCAACTATAGTCTCCACTTCATTCTGTCCACTACAGTCTTTCCACTATAGTCTTTCCCCTATAGTCTTTCCACTATAGTCTATCAACTTTAGTCTTTCCACTATTCTCTGTCCAATTTAGGCTTTCCACTATAGTCTCCACTTTATTCTGTCCACTACTATAGTCTTTCCACTATAGTCTGTCCACTTTAGTCTGTCCACTTTATTCTTTCCACTATAGTCTGTCCACTTTAGTCTTTCCACTATTCTCTGTCCACTTTAGTCTTTCCACTATAGTCTCCACTTTAATCTGTCCACTACAGTCTTTCCACTATAGTCTTTCCACTATAGTCTGTCCACTTTAGTCTTTCCACTTTAGTCTTTCCACTATTCTCTTTCCAATTTAGTCTTTCCACTATACTCTCCACTTTATTCTGTCCACTACAGTCTCTCCACTATTGTCTTTCCACTATAGTCTGTCCACTTTGGTCTTTCCACTATTCTCTGTCCACTTTATTCTTTCCATTATACTCTCCACTTTATTCTGTCCACTTCAGTCTTTCCACTAGAGTCTGTCCACTTTAGTCTTTCCACTTTAGTATGTCCACTATAGTCTTTCCACTTTAGTCTGTCCACTTTAGTCTTTCCACTTTAGTCTTTCCACTATTCTCTGTCCAATTTAGGCTTTCCACTATAGTCTCCACTTTATTCTGTCCACTACTATAGTCTTTCCACTATAGTCTGTCCACTTTAGTCTATCCACTTTATTCTTTCCACTATAGTCTGTCCACTTTAGTCTTTCCACTATTCTCTGTCCACTTTAGTCTTTCCACTATAGTCTCCACTTTATTCTGTCCACTACAGTCTTTCCACTATAGTCTTTCCACTATAGTCTATCCACTTTAGTCTTTCCACTTTATTCTGTCCACTACAGTCTTTCCACTTTAGTCTTTCCACTATTCTCTGTCCACTTTAGTCCTTCCACTATAGTCTCCACTTTATTCTGTCCACTACAGTCTCTCCACTATAGTCTTTCCACTATAGTCTGTCCACTTTAGTCTTTCCACTATTCTCTGTCCACTTTATTCTTTCCACTATACTCTCCACTTTATTCTGTCCACTACAGTCTTTCCACTATAGTCTGTCCACTTTAGTCTTTCCACTTTAGTCTTTCCACTTTAGTCTGTCCACTTTATTCTTTCCACTATAGTCTGTCCACTTTAGTCTTTCCACTATTATCTGTCCACTTTAGTCTTTCCACTTTAGTCTGTCCACTTTAGTCTTTCCACTTTAGTCTTTCCACTATAGTCTGTCCACTTTAGTCTTTCCACTTTAGTCTTTCCACTTTAGTCTGTCCACTTTAGTCTTTCCACTATAGTCTCCACTTTAGTCTGTCCTCTTTAGTCTTTCCACTATAGTCTTTCCACTATTCTCTGTCCACTTTAGTCTTTCCACTATAGTCTCAACTTTATTCTGTCCACTACAGTCTTTCCACTATAGTCTTTCCACTATAGTTTGTCCACTTTAGTCTATCCACTTTAGTCTGTCCACTTTAGTCTTTCCACTATAGTTTGTCCAATTTAGTCTTTCCACTATTCTCTGTCCACTTTTGTCTTTCCACTATAGTCTCCACTTTATTCTGTCCACTACAGTCTCTCCACTATAGTCTTTCCACTATAGTCTGTCCACTTTAGTCTTTCCACTATTCTCTGTCCACTTTATTCTTTCCACTATTTCTCCACTTTATTCTGTCCGCTACAGTCTTTCCACTATAGTCTGTCCACTTTAGTCTTTCCACTTTAGTCTGTCCACTTTAGTCTTTCCACTTTAGTCTGTCCACTTTAGTCTTTCCACTATAGTCTGTCCATTTTAGTCTTTCCTCTTTAGTCTTTCCACTTTCTGCTGTCCACTATAGTCTTTCCACTATAGTCGTTCCACTATTCTCTGTCCACTTTAGTCTTTCCACTTTAGTCTTTCCACTATAGTCTCCACTTTATTCTGTCCACTACAGTCTCTCCACTAAAGTCTTTCCAGTATAGTCTGTCCACTTTAGTCTTTCCACTATTCTCTGTCCACTTTATTCTTTCCATTATACTCTCCACTTTATTCTGTCCACTTCAGTCTTTCCACTAGAGTCTCTCCACTTTAGTCTTTCCACTTTAGTCTGTCCACTTTAGTCTTTCCACTTTAGTGTGTCCACTTTAGTCTTTCCACTATAGTCTGTCCATTTAAGTCTTTCCACTTTAGTCTTTCCACTTTAGTCTTTCCACTTTAGTCTTTCCACTGTAGTTTCCAATTTATTCTGTCCACTACAGTCTTTCCACTACAGTCTTTCCACTATAGTTTGTCCACTTTAGTCTTTCCACTTTAGTCTGTCCACTTTAGTCTTTCCACTATAGTCTGTCCACTTTAGTCTTTCCACTATTCTCTGTCCACTTTAGTCTTTCCACTATAGTCTCCACTTTATTCTGTCCACTACAGTATTTCCACTATAGTCTTTCCACCATAGTCTGTCCACTTTAGTCTTTCCACTTTGGACTTTCCACTTTAGTCTGTCCCCTTTAGTCTTTCCACTATAGTCTGTCCACTTTAGTCTTTCCACTTTAGTCTGTCCACTTTATTCTGTCCACTACATTCTTTCCACTTTAGTCTTTCCACTATTCTCTGTCCACTTTAGTCTTTCCACTATAGTCTCCACTTTATTCTGTCCATTACAGTCTTTCCACTATAGTCTTTCCACTATAGTCTGTCCACTTTAGACTTTCCACTATTCTCTGTCCACTTTAATCTTTCCACTATAGTCTCCACTTCATTCTGTCCACTACAGTCTTTCCACTATAGTCTTTCTCCTATAGTCTTTCCACTACAGTCTATCAACTTTAGTCTTCCACTATTCTCTGTCCACTTTAGGCTTTCCACTATAGTCTCCACTTTATTCTGTCCACTACAGTGTTTCCACTATAGTCTGTCCACTTTAGTCTTTCCACTTTATTCTTTCCACTATTCTCTGTCCACTTTAGTCTTTCCACTTTAGTCTTTCCACTATAGTCTCCACTTTATTCCGTCCACTACAGTCTTTCCCCTATAGTCTTTCCACTATAGTCTGTCAACTTTAGTCTTTCCACTTTTCTCGGTCCACTTTAGTCTTTCCACTATAGTCTCCACTTTATTCTGTCCACTACAGTCTTTCCACTTTAGTCTTTCCACTATAGTCTTTCGACTTCAGTCTGTCCACTTTAGTCTTTCCACTATAGTCTGTCCACTTGAGTCTTTCCACTATAGTCTTTCCATTTTAGTCTGTCCACTTAGTCTTTCTACTTCAGTTTTTCCACTATAGTCTGTCCACTTTAGTCTTTCCACTTTAGTCGTTCCACTATAGTCTCCACTTTATTCTGTCCACTACAGTCTTTCCACTTTAGTCTTTCCACTAGAGTCTCCAATTTATTCTGTCCACTACAGTCTTTCCACTATAGTCTTTCAACTATAGTCTGTCCACTTTAGTCTTTCCACTATTCTCTGTCCACTTTATTCTTTCCACTATACTCTCCACTTTATTCTGTCCACTACAGTCTTTCCACTATAGTCTGTCCAATTTAGTCTTTCCACTTTAGTCTTTCCACTTTAGTCTGTCCACTTTATTCTTTCCACTATAGTCTGTCCACTTTAGTCTTTCCACTATTATCTGTCCACTTTAGTCTTTCCACTTTAGTCTGTCCATTTTAGTCTTTCCACTTTAGTCTTTCCACTATAGTCTGTCCACTTTAGTCTTTCCACTTTAGTCTGTCCACTTTAGTCTTTCCACTATAGTCTCCACTTTAGTCTGTCCTCTCTAGTCTTTCCACTATAGTCTGTCCACTTTAGTCTTTCCACTATAGTCTCCACTTTAGTCTGTCCTCTTTAGTCTTTCCACTATAGTCTGTCCACTTTAGTCTTTCCACTATTCTCTGTCCACTTTAGTCTTTCCACTATAGACTCCACTTTATTCTGTCCACTACAGTCTTTCCACTATAGTCTTTCCACTATAGTCTGTCCACTTTAGTCTTTCCACTATTATCTGTCCACTTTAGTCTTTCCACTTTAGTCTGTCCACTTTAGTCTTTCCACTTTAGTCTTTCCACTATAGTCTGTCCACTTTAGTCTTTCCACTTTTTTCTTTCCACTTTAGTCTGTCCACTTTAGTCTTTCCACTATAGTCTCCACTTTAGTCTGTCCTCTTTAGTCTTTCCACTATAGTCTGTCCACTTTAGTCTTTCCACTATTCTCTGTCCACTTTAGTCTTTCCACTATAGTCTCCACTTTATTCTGTCCACTACAGTCTTTCCACTATAGTCTTTCCACTAGAGTTTGTCCACTTTAGTCTTTCCACTTTAGTCTGTCCACTTTAGTCTTTCCACTATAGTCTGTCCGATTTAGTCTTTCCACTATTCTCTGTCCACTTTTGTCTTTCCACTATAGTCTCCACTTTATTCTGTCCACTACAGTATTTCCACTATAGTCTTTCCACCATAGTCTGTCCACTTTAGTCTTTCCACTTTGGACTTTCCACTTTAGTCTGTCCACTTTAGTCTTTCCACTATAGTCTGTCCACTTTAGTCTTTCCACTTTAGTCTGTCCACTTTATTCTGTCCACTACATTCTTTCCACTTTAGTCTTTCCACTATTCTCTGTCCACTTTAGTCTTTCCACTATAGTCTCCACTTTATTCTGTCCATTACAGTCTTTCCACTATAGTCTTTCCACTATAGTCTGTCCACTTTAGACTTTCCACTATTCTCTGTCCACTTTAATCTTTCCACTATAGTCTCCACTTCATTCTGTCCACTACAGTCTTTCCACTATAGTCTTTCTCCTATAGTCTTTCCACTATAGTCTATCAACTTTAGTCTTCCACTATTCTCTGTCCACTTTAGGCTTTCCACTATAGTCTCCACTTTATTCTGTCCACTACAGTGTTTCCACTATAGTCTGTCCACTTTAGTCTTTCCACTTTATTCTTTCCACTATTCTCTGTCCACTTTAGTCTTTCCACTTTAGTCTTTCCACTATAGTCTCCACTTTATTCCGTCCACTACAGTCTTTCCCCTATAGTCTTTCCACTATAGTCTGTCAACTTTAGTCTTTCCACTATTCTCTGTCCACTTTAGTCTTTCCACTATAGTCTCCACTTTATTCTGTCCACTACAGTCTTTCCACTTTAGTCTTTCCACTATAGTCTTTCGACTTCAGTCTGTCCACTTTAGTCTTTCCACTATAGTCTGTCCACTTGAGTCTTTCCACTATAGTCTTTCCATTTTAGTCTGTCCACTTAGTCTTTCTACTTCAGTTTTTCCACTATAGTCTGTCCACTTTAGTCTTTCCACTTTAGTCGTTCCACTATAGTCTCCACTTTATTCTGTCCACTACAGTCTTTCCACTTTAGTCTTTCCACTAGAGTCTCCAATTTATTCTGTCCACTACAGTCTTTCCACTATAGTCTTTCAACTATAGTCTGTCCACTTTAGTCTTTCCACTATTCTCTGTCCACTTTATTCTTTCCACTATACTCTCCACTTTATTCTGTCCACTACAGTCTTTCCACTATAGTCTGTCCAATTTAGTCTTTCCACTTTAGTCTTTCCACTTTAGTCTGTCCACTTTATTCTTTCCACTATAGTCTGTCCACTTTAGTCTTTCCACTATTATCTGTCCACTTTAGTCTTTCCACTTTAGTCTGTCCATTTTAGTCTTTCCACTTTAGTCTTTCCACTATAGTCTGTCCACTTTAGTCTTTCCACTTTAGTCTTTCCACTTTAGTCTGTCCACTTTAGTCTTTCCACTATAGTCTCCACTTTAGTCTGTCCTCTCTAGTCTTTCCACTATAGTCTGTCCACTTTAGTCTTTCCACTATAGTCTCCACTTTAGTCTGTCCTCTTTAGTCTTTCCACTATAGTCTGTCCACTTTAGTCTTTCCACTATTCTCTGTCCACTTTAGTCTTTCCACTATAGACTCCACTTTATTCTGTCCACTACAGTCTTTCCACTATAGTCTTTCCACTATAGTCTGTCCACTTTAGTCTTTCCACTATTATCTGTCCACTTTAGTCTTTCCACTTTAGTCTGTCCACTTTAGTCTTTCCACTTTAGTCTTTCCACTATAGTCTGTCCACTTTAGTCTTTCCACTTTATTCTTTCCACTATACTCTCCACTTTATTCTGTCCACTACAGTCTTTCCACTATAGTCTGTCCAATTTAGTCTTTCCACTTTAGTCTTTCCACTTTAGTCTGTCCACTTTATTCTTTCCACTATAGTCTGTCCACTTTAGTCTTTCCACTATTATCTGTCCACTTTAGTCTTTCCACTTTAGTCTGTCCATTTTAGTCTTTCCACTTTAGTCTTTCCACTATAGTCTGTCCACTTTAGTCTTTCCACTTTAGTCTTTCCACTTTAGTCTGTCCACTTTAGTCTTTCCACTATAGTCTCCACTTTAGTCTGTCCTCTCTAGTCTTTCCACTTTAGTCTGTCCACTTTAGTCTTTCCACTATAGTCTGTCCGATTTAGTCTTTCCACTATTCTCTGTCCACTTTTGTCTTTCCACTATAGTCTGTCCACTTTAGTCTTTCCACTATTCTCTGTCCACTTTATTCTTTCCACTACACTCTCCACTTTATTCTGTCCGCTACAGTCTTTCCACTATAGTCTGTCCACTTTAGTCTTTCCACTTTAGTCTGTCCACTTTAGTCTTTCCACTTTAGTCTGTCCACTTTAGTCTTTCCACTATAGTCTGTCCATTTTAGTCTTTCCACTTTAGTCTTTCCACTTTCTGCTGTCCACTATAGTCTTTCCACTATAGTCGTTCCACTATTCTCTGTCCACTTTAGTCTTTCCACTTTAGTCTTTCCACTATAGTCTCCACTTTATTCTGTCCACTACAGTCTTTCCACTATAGTCTGTCCACTTTAGTCTTTCCACTTTAGTCTTTCCACTTTAGTCTGTCCACTTTATTCTTTCCACTATAGTCTGTCCACTTTAGTCTTTCCACTATTATCTGTCCACTTTAGTCTTTCCACTTTAGTCTGTCCACTTTAGTCTTTCCACTTTAGTCTTTCCACTATAGTCTTTCCCCTATAGTCTTTCCACTATAGTCTATCAACTTTAGTCTTTCCACTATTCTCTGTCCAATTTAGGCTTTCCACTATAGTCTACACTTTATTCTGTCCACTACAGTCTTTCCACTACTATAGTCTTTCCACTAGAGTCTGTCCACTTTAGTTTTTCCACTTTAGTCTGTCCACTTTAGTCTTTCCACTTTAGTGTGTCCACTTTAGTCTTTCCACTATAGTCTGTCCATTTAAGTCTTTCCACTTTAGTCTTTCCACTTTAGTCTTTCCACTATAGTTTCCAATTTATTCTGTCCACTACAGTCTTTCCACTACAGTCTTTCCACTATAGTTTGTCCACTTTAGTCTTTCCACTTTAGTCTTTCCACTTTAGTCTGTCCACTTTAGTCTTTCCACTATTCTCTGTCCACTTTATTCTTTCCACTACACTCTCCACTTTATTCTGTCCGCTACAGTCTTTCCACTATAGTATGTCCACTTTAGTCTTTCCACTTTAGTCTGTCCACTTTAGTCTGTCCACTTTAGTCTTTCCACTATAGTCTGTCCATTTTAGTCTTTCCACTTTAGTCTTTCCACTTTCTGCTGTCCACTATAGTCTTTCCACTATAGTCGTTCCACTATTCTCTGTCCACTTTAGTCTTTCCACTTTAGTCTTTCCACTATAGTCTCCACTTTATTCTGTCCACTACAGTCTCTCCACTATAGTCTTTCCAGTATAGTCTGTCCACTTTAGTCTTTCCACTATTCTCTGTCCACTTTATTCTTTCCATTATACTCTCCACTTTATTCTGTCAACTTCAGTCTTTCCACTAGAGTCTGTCCACTTTAGTCTTTCCACTTTAGTCTGTCCACTTTAGTCTTTCCACTTTAGTGTGTCCACTTTAGTCTTTCCACTATAGTCTGTCCATTTAAGTCTTTCCACTTTAGTCTTTCCACTTTAGTCCTTCCACTTTAGTCTTTCCACTATAGTTTCCAATTTATTCTGTACACTGCAGTCTTTCCACTACAGTCTTTCCACTATAGTTTGTCCACTTTAGTCTTTCCACTTTAGTCTTTCCACTTTAGTCTGTCCACTTTAGTCTTTCCACTATAGTCTGTCCACTTTAGTCTTTCCACTATTCTCTGTCCACTTTAGTCTTTCCACTATAGTCTCCACTTTATTCTGTCCACTACAGTATTTCCACTATAGTCTTTCCACCATAGTCTGTCCACTTTAGTCTTTCCACTTTGGACTTTCCACTTTAGTCTGTCCACTTTAGTCTTTCCACTATAGTCTGTCCACTTTAGTCTTTCCACTTTAGTCTGTCCACTTTATTCTGTCCACTACATTCTTTCCACTTTAGTCTTTCCACTATTCTCTGTCCACTTTAGTCTTTCCACTATAGTCTCCACTTTATTCTGTCCATTACAGTCTTTCCACTATAGTCTTTCCACTATAGTCTGTCCACTTTAGACTTTCCACTATTCTCTGTCCACTTTAATCTTTCCACTATAGTCTCCACTTCATTCTGTCCACTACAGTCTTTCCACTATAGTCTTTCCCCTATAGTCTTTCCACTATAGTCTATCAACTTTAGTCTTTCCACTATTCTCTGTCCACTTTAGGCTTTCCACTATAGTCTCCACTTTATTCTGTCCACTACAGTCTTTCCACTATAGTCTGTCCACTTTAGTCTTTCCACTTTATTCTTTCCACTATTCTCTGTCCACTTTAGTCTTTCCACTTTAGTCTTTCCACTATAGTCTCCACTTTATTCCGTCCGCTACAGTCTTTCCCCTATAGTCTTTCCACTATAGTCTGTCAACTTTAGTCTTTCCACTATTCTCTGTCCACTTTAGTCTTTCCACTTTATTCTTTCCACTATTCTCCGTCCACTTTAGTCTTTCCACTTTAGTCTTTCCACTATAGTCTCCACTTTATTCCGTCCACTACAGTCTTTCCCCTATAGTCTTTCCACTATAGTCTGTCAACTTTAGTCTTTCCACTATTCTCTGTCCACTTTAGTCTTTCCACTATAGTCTCCACTTTATTCTGTCCACTACAGTCTTTCCACTTTAGTCTTTCCACTAGAGTCTCCAATTTATTCTGTCCACTACAGTCTTTCCACTATAGTCTTTCAACTATAGTCTATCCACTTTAGTCTTTCCACTATTCTCTGTCCACTTTATTCTTTCCACTATACTCTCCACTTTATTCTGTCCACTACAGTCTTTCCACTATAGTCTGTCCACTTTAGTCTTTCCACTTTAGTCTTTCCACTTTAGTCTGTCCACTTTATTCTTTCCACTATAGTCTGTCCATTTTAGTCTTTCCACTATTATCTGTCCACTTTAGTCTTTCCACTTTAGTCTGTCCATTTTAGTCTTTCCACTTTAGTCTTTCCACTATAGTCTGTCCACTTTAGTCTTTCCACTTTAGTCTTTCCACTATAGTCTCCACTTTAGTCTGTCCTCTCTAGTCTTTCCACTATAGTCTGTCCACTTTAGTCTTTCCACTATAGTCTCCACTTTAGTCTGTCCTCTTTAGTCTTTCCACTATAGTCTGTCCACTTTAGTCTTTCCACTATTCTCTGTCCACTTTAGTCTTTCCACTATAGACTCCACTTTAATCTGTCCACTACAGTCTTTCCACTATAGTCTTTCCACTATAGTCTGTCCACTTTAGTCTTTCCACTATTATCTGTCCACTTTAGTCTTTCCACTTTAGTCTGTCCACTTTAGTCTTTCCACTTTAGTCTTTCCACTATAGTCTGTCCACTTTAGTCTTTCCACTTTAGTCTTTCCACTTTAGTCTGTCCACTTTAGTCTTTCGACTATAGTCTCCACTTTAGTCTGTCCTCTTTAGTCTTTCCACTATAGTCTGTCCACTTTAGTCTTTCCACTATTCTCTGTCCACTTTAGTCTTTCCACTATAGTCTCCACTTTATTCTGTCCACTACAGTCTTTCCACTATAGTCTTTCCACTATAGTTTGTCCACTTTAGTCTTTCCACTTTAGTCTGTCCACTTTAGTCTTTCCACTATAGTCTGTCCGATTTAGTCTTTCCACTATTCTCTGTCCACTTTTGTCTTTCCACTATAGTCTCCACTTTATTCTGTCCACTACAGTCTCTCCACTATAGTCTTTCCACTATAGTCTGTCCACTTTAGTCTTTCCACTATTCTCTGTCCACTTTATTCTCTCCACTACACTCTCCACTTTATTCTGTCCGCTACAGTCTTTCCACTATAGTCTGTCCACTTTAGTCTTTCCACTTTAGTCTGTCCACTTTAGTCTTTCCACTTTAGTCTGTCCACTTTAGTCTTTCCACTATAGTCTGTCCATTTTAGTCTTTCCACTTTAGTCTTTCCACTTTCTGCTGTCCACTATAGTCTTTCCACTATAGTCGTTCCACTATTCTCTGTCCACTTTAGTCTTTCCACTTTAGTCTTTCCACTACAGTCTGTCCACTTTAGTCTTTCCACTTTAGTCTTTCCACTTTAGTCTGTCCACTTTATTCTTTCCACTATAGTCTGTCCACTTTAGTCTTTCCACTATTATCTGTCCACTTTAGTCTTTCCACTTTAGTCTGTCCACTTTAGTCTTTCCACTTTAGTGTGTCCACTTTAGTCTTTCCACTATAGTCTGTCCATTTAAGTCTTTCCACTTTAGTCTTTCCACTTTAGTCTTTCCACTATAGTTTCCAATTTATTCTGTCCACTACAGTCTTTCCACTTCAGTCTTTCCACTAGAGTCTGTCCACTTTAGTCTTTCCACTTTAGTCTGTCCACTTTAGTCTTTCCACTTTAGTGTGTCCACTTTAGTCTTTCCACTATAGTCTGTCCATTTAATTCTTTCCACTTTAGTCTTTCCACTTTAGTCTTTCCACTTTAGTCTTTCCACTATAGTTTCCAATTTATTCTGTCCACTACAGTCTTTCCACTACAGTCTTTCCACTATAGTTTGTCCACTTTAGTCTTTCCACTTTAGTCTTTCCACTTTAGTCTGTCCACTTTAGTCTTTCCACTATAGTCTGTCCACTTTAGTCTTTCCACTATTCTCTGTCCACTTTAGTCTTTCCACTATAGTCTCCACTTTATTCTGTCCACTACAGTATTTCCACTATAGTCTTTCCACCATAGTCTGTCCACTTTAGTCTTTCCACTTTGGACTTTCCACTTTAGTCTGTCCACTTTAGTCTTTCCACTATAGTCTGTCCACTTTAGTCTTTCCACTTTAGTCTGTCCACTTTATTCTGTCCACTACATTCTTTCCACTTTAGTCTTTCCACTATTCTCTGTCCACTTTAGTCTTTCCACTATAGTCTCCACTTTATTCTGTCCATTACAGTCTTTCCACTATAGTCTTTCCACTATAGTCTGTCCACTTTAGACTTTCCACTATTCTCTGTCCACTTTAATCTTTCCACTATAGTCTCCACTTCATTCTGTCCACTACAGTCTTTCCACTATAGTCTTTCCCCTATAGTCTTTCCACTATAGTCTATCAACTTTAGTCTTTCCACTATTCTCTGTCCACTTTAGGCTTTCCACTATAGTCTCCACTTTATTCTGTCCACTACAGTCTTTCCACTATAGTCTGTCCACTTTAGTCTTTCCACTTTATTCTTTCCACTATTCTCTGTCCACTTTAGTCTTTCCACTTTAGTCTTTCCACTATAGCCTCCACTTTATTCCGTCCACTACAGTCTTTCCCCTATAGTCTTTCCACTATAGTCTGTCAACTTTAGTCTTTCCACTGTTCTCTGTCCACTTTAGTCTTTCCACTATAGTCTCCACTTTATTCTGTCCACTACAGTCTTTCCACTTTAGTCTTTCCACTATAGTCTTTCGACTTCAGTCTGTCCACTTTAGTCTTTCCACTATAGTCTGTCCACTTGAGTCTTTCCACTATAGTCTTTCCATTTTAGTCTGTCCACTTAGTCTTTCTACTTCAGTTTTTCCACTATAGTCTCCACTTTATTCTGTCCACTACAGTCTTTCCACTTTAGTCTTTCCACTAGAGTCTCCAATTTATTCTGTCCACTACAGTCTTTCCACTATAGTCTTTCAACTATAGTCTGTCCACTTTAGTCTTTCCACTATTCTCTGTCCACTTTATTCTTTCCACTATACTCTCCACTTTATTCTGTCCACTACAGTCTTTCCACTATAGTCTGTCCACTTTAGTCTTTCCACTTTAGTCTTTCCACTTTAGTCTGTCCACTTTATTCTTTCCACTATAGTCTGTCCACTTTAGTCTTTCCACTATTATCTGTCCACTTTAGTCTTTCCACTTTAGTCTGTCCATTTTAGTCTTTCCACTTTAGTCTTTCCACTATAGTCTGTCCACTTTAGTCTTTCCACTTTAGTCTTTCCACTTTAGTCTGTCCACTTTAGTCTTTCCACTATAGTCTCCACTTTAGTCTGTCCTCTCTAGTCTTTCCACTATAGTCTGTCCACTTTAGTCTTTCCACTATAGTCTCCACTTTAGTCTGTCCTCTTTAGTCTTTCCACTATAGTCTGTCCACTTTAGTCTTTCCACTATTCTCTGTCCACTTTAGTCTTTCCACTATAGACTCCACTTTATTCTGTCCACTACAGTCTTTCCACTATAGTCTTTCCACTATAGTCTCTCCACTTTAGTCTTTCCACTATTATCTGTCCACTTTAGTCTTTCCACTTTAGTCTGTCCACTTTAGTCTTTCCACTTTAGTCTTTCCACTATAGTCTGTACACTTTAGTCTTTCCACTTTAGTCTTTCCACTTTAGTCTGTCCACTTTAGTCTTTCCACTATAGTCTCCACTTTAGTCTTTCCTCTTTAGTCTTTCCACTAAAGTCTGTCCACTTTAGTCTTTCCACTATTCTCTGTCCACTTTAGTCTTTCCACTATAGTCTCCACTTTATTCTGTCCACTACAGCCTTTCCAATATAGTCTTTCCACTATAGTTTGTCCACTTTAGTCTTTCCACTTTAGTCTGTCCACTTTAGTCTTTCCACTATAGTCTGTCCGATTTAGTCTTTCCACTATTCTCTGTCCACTTTTGTCTTTCCACTATAGTCTCCACTTTATTCTGTCCACTACAGTCTCTCCACTATAGTCTTTCCACTATAGTCTGTCTACTTTAGTCTTTCCACTATTCTCTGTCCACTTTATTCTTTCCACTACACTCTCCAATTTATTCTGTCCGCTACAGTCTTTCCACTATAGTCTGTCCACTTTAGTCTTTCCACTTTAGTCTGTCCACTTTAGTCTTTCCACTTTAGTCTGTCCACTTTAGTCTTTCCACTATAGTCTGTCCATTTTAGTCTTTCCACTTTAGTCTTTCCACTTTCTGCTGTCCACTATAGTCTTTCCACTATAGTCGTTCCACTATTCTCTGTCCACTTTAGTCTTTCCACTATAGTCTCCACTTTATTCTGTCCCACTTTAGTCTTTCCACTTTAGTCTTTCCACTATAGTTTCCAATTTATTCTGTCCACTACAGTCTTTCCACTACAGTCTTTCCACTATAGTTTCTCCACTTTAGTCTTTCCACTTTAGTCTGTCCACTTTAGTCTTTCCACTATAGTCTGTCCACTTTAGTCTTTCCACTATTCTCTGTCCACTTTAGTCTTTTCACTATAGTCTCCACTTTATTCTGTCCACTACAGTATTTCCACTATAGTCTTTCCACCATAGTCTGTCCACTTTAGTCTTTCCACTTTGGACTTTCCACTTTAGTCTGTCCACTTTAGTCTTTCCACTATAGTCTGTCCACTTTAGTCTTTCCACTTTAGTCTGTCCACTTTATTCTGTCCACTACATTCTTTCCACTTTAGTCTTTCCACTATTCTCTGTCCACTTTAGTCTTTCCACTATAGTCTCCACTTTATTCTGTCCATTACAGTCTTTCCACTATAGTCTTTCCACTATAGTCTGTCCACTTTAGACTTTCCACTATTCTTTGTCCACTTTAATCTTTCCACTATAGTCTCCACTTCATTCTGTCCACTACAGTCTTTCCACTATAGTCTTTCCCCTATAGTCTTTCCACTATAGTCTATCAACTTTAGTCTTTCCACTATTCTCTGTCCACTTTAGGCTTTCCACTATAGTCTCCACTTTATTCTGTCCACTACAGTCTTTCCACTATAGTCTGTCCACTTTAGTCTTTCCACTTTATTCTTTCCACTATTCTCTGTCCACTTTAGTCTTTCCACTTTAGTCTTTCCACTATAGTCTCCACTTTATTCCGTCCACTACAGTCTTTCCCCTATAGTCTTTCCACTATAGTCTGTCAACTTTAGTCTTTCCACTATTCTCTGTCCACTTTAGTCTTTCCACTATAGTCTCCACTTTATTCTGTCCACTACAGTCTTTCCACTTTAGTCTTTCCACTATAGTCTTTCGACTTCAGTCTGTCCACTTTAGTCTTTCCACTATAGTCTGTCCACTTGAGTCTTTCCACTATAGTCTTTCCATTTTAGTCTGTCCACTTAGTCTTTCTACTTCAGTTTTTCCACTATAGTCTGTCCACTTTAGTCTTTCCACTTTAGTCGTTCCACTATAGTCTCCACTTTATTCTGTCCACTACAGTCTTTCCACTTTAGTCTTTCCACTATAGTCTCCACTTTATTCTGTCCACTACAGTCTCTCCACTATAGTCTTTCCACTATAGTCTTTCCACTTTAGTCTTTCCACTATTCTCTGTCCACTTTATTCTTTCCACTATACTCTCCACTTTATTCTGTCCACTACAGTCTTTCCACTATAGTCTGTCCACTTTAGTCTTTCCACTTTAGTCTTTCCACTTTATTCTGTCCACTACAGTCTTTCCACTTTAGTCTTTCCACTATTATCTGTCCACTTTAGTCTTTCCACTTTAGTCTGTCCACTACAGTCTCTCCACTATAGTCTTTCCACTTTAGTCTGTCCACTTTAGTCTTTCCACTATTCTCTGTCCACTTTATTCTTTCCACTATACTCTCCACTTTATTCTGTCCACTACAGTCTATAGTCTCCACTTTAGTCTGTCCTCTTTAGTCTTTCCACTATAGTCTTTCCACTTTAGTCTTTCCACTTTAGTCTGTCCACTTTAGTCTTTCCACTATAGTCTGTCCACTTTAGTCTATCCACTTTAGTCTTTCCACTTTAGTCTTTCCACTTTAGTCTGTCCACTTTATTCTTTCCACTATGCTCTCCACTTTATTCTGTCCACTACAGTCTTTCCACTATAGTCTGTCCACTTTAGTCTTTCCACTTTAGTCTTTCCACTTTACTCTGTCCACTTTAGTCTTTCCACTATAGTCTGTCCACTTTAGTCTTTCCACTATTCTCTGTCCACTTTATTCTTTCCATTATACTCTCCACTTTATTCTGTCCACTTCAGTCTTTCCACTAGAGTCTTTCCACTTTAGTCTTTCCACTTTAGTCTTTCCACTATAGTCTCCACTTTATTCTGTCCACTACAGTCTTTCCACTATAGTCTTTCCACCATAGTTTGTCCACTTTAGTCTTTCCACTTTGGACTTTCCACTTTAGTCTGTCCACTTTAGTCTTTCCACTATAGTCTGTCCACTTCAGTCTTTCCACTTTAGTCTGTCCACTTTATTCTGTCCACTACATTCTTTCCACTTTAGTCTTTCCACTATTCTCTGTCCAATTTAGTCTTTCTACTGTAGTCTCCACTTTATTCTGTCCATTACAGTCTTTCCACTATAGTCTTTCCACTATAGTCTGTCCACTTTAGACTTTCCACTATTCTCTGTCCACTATAGTCTTTCCACTTTAGTCTTTCCACTATAGTTTCCACTTTATTCTGTCCACTACAGTCTTTCGACAATAGTCTTTCCACTATAGTTTGTCCACTTTAGTCTTTCCTCTTTAGTCTTTCCACTTTAGTCTGTCCACTTTAGTCTTTCCACTATAGTCTGTCCACTTTAGTCTTTCCAATATTCTCTGTCCACTTTAGTCTTTCCACTATAGTCTCCACTTTATTCTGTCCACTACAGTCTTTCCACTATAGTCTTTCCACCATAGTCTGTCCACTTTAGTCTTTCCACTTTAGACTTTCCACTTTAGTCTGTCCACTTTAGTCTTTCCACTTTAGTCTGTCCACTTTCTTCTGTCCACTACATTCTTTCCACTTTAGTCTTTCCACTATTCTCTGTCCACTTTAGTCTTTCCACTATAGTCTCCACTTTATTCTGTCCATTACAGTCTTTCCACTATAGTCTGTCCAATTTAGACTTTCCACTATTCTCTGTCCACTTTAGTCTTTCCACTATAGTCTCCACTTCATTCTGTCCACTACAGTCTTTCCACTATAGTCTTTCCCCTATAGTCTTTCCACTATAGTCTATCAACTTTAGTCTTTCCACTATTCTCTGTCCAATTTAGGCTTTCCACTATAGTCTCCACTTTATTCTGTCCACTACAGTCTTTCCACTACTATAGTCTTTCCACTATAGTCTGTCCACTTTAGTCTTTCCACTTTATTCTGTCCACTACAGTCTTTCCACTTTAGTCTTTCCACTATTCTCTTTCCACTACAGTCTTTCCACTTTAGTCTTTCCACTATTCTCTGTCCACTTTAGTCTTTCTACTTTAGTCTTTCCACTATATTCTCCACTTTATTCTTTCCACTATACTCTCCACTTTATTCTGTCCACTACAGTCTTTCCACTATAGTCTGTCCACTTTAGTCTTTCCACTATAGTCTCCACTTTATTCTGTCCACTACAGTCTTTCCACTTTAGTCTTTCCACTATTCTCTGTCCACTTTAGTCTTTCCACTATAGTCTCCACTTTATTCTGTCCACTACAGTCTCTCCACTATAGTCTTTCCACTTTAGTCTGTCCACTTTAGTCTTTCCACTATTCTCTGTCCACTTTATTCTTTCCTCTATACTCTCCACTTTATTCTGTCCACTACAGTCTTTCCACTATAGTCTGTCCACTTTAGTCTTTCCACTTTAGTCTTTCCACTTTAGTCTGTCCACTTTAGTCTTTCAACTATAGTCTGTCCACTTTAGTCTATCCACTATTCTCTGTCCACTTTAGTCTTTCCACTTAGTCTTTCCACTATAGTCTCCACTTTCTTCTGTCCACTACAGTCTTTCCACTATAGTCTTTCCACTATAGTCTGTCCACTTTAGTCTTTCCACTTTAGTCTTTCCACTTTAGTCTGTCCACTTTATTCTTTCCTCTATGCTCTCCACTTTATTCTGTCCACTACAGTCTTTCCACTATAGTCTGTCCACTTTAGTCTTTCCACTTTAGTCTTTCCACTTTAGTCTGTCCACTTTAGTCTTTCCACTATAGTCTGTCCACTTTAGTTTTTCCACAATTCTCTGTCCACTTTATTCTTTCCATTATACTCTCCACTTTATTCTGTCCACTTCAGTCTTTCCACTAGAGTCTGTCCACTTTAGTCTTTCCACTTTAGTCTGTCCACTTTAGTCTTTCCACTTTAGTGTGTCCACTTTAGTCTTTCCACTATAGTCTGTCCATTTAAGTCTTTCCAATTTAGTCTTTCCACTTTAGTCTTTCCACTTTAGTCTTTCCACTATAGTTTCCACTTTATTCTGTCCACTACAGTCTTTCCACTACAGTCTTTCCACTATAGTTTGTCCACTTTAGTCTTTCCACTTTAGTCTTTCCACTTTAGTCTGTCCACTTTAGTCTTTCCACTATAGTCTGTCCACTTTAGTCTTTCCACTATTCTCTGTCCACTTTAGTCTTTCCACTATAGTCTCCACTTTATTCTGTCCACTACAGTCTTTCCACTATAGTCTTTCCACCATAGTTTGTCCACTTTAGTCTTTCCACTTTGGACTTTCCACTTTAGTCTGTCCACTTTAGTCTTTCCACTATAGTCTGTCCACTTCAGTCTTTCCACTTTAGTCTGTCCACTTTATTCTGTCCACTACATTCTTTCCACTTTAGTCTTTCCACTATTCTCTGTCCACTTTAGTCTTTCTACTGTAGTCTCCACTTTATTCTGTCCATTACAGTCTTTCCACTATAGTCTTTCCACTATAGTCTGTCCACTTTAGACTTTCCACTATTCTCTGTCCACTTTAGTCTTTCCACTTTAGTCTTTCCACTATAGTTTCCACTTTATTCTGTCCACTACAGTCTTTCCACAATAGTCTTTCCACTATAGTTTGTCCACTTTAGTCTTTCCTCTTTAGTCTTTCCACTTTAGTCTGTCCACTTTAGTCTTTCCACTATAGTCTGTCCACTTTAGTCTTTCCAATATTCTCTGTCCACTATAGTCTTTCCATTATACTCTCCACTTTATTCTGTCCACTTCAGTCTTTCCACTTTAGTCTTTCCACTTTAGTCGTTCCACTATAGTCTCCACTTTATTCTGTCCACTACAGTCTTTCCACTTTAGTCTTTCCACTATAGTCTCCACTTTATTCTGTCCACTACAGTCTCTCCACTATAGTCTTTCCACTATAGTCTTTCCACTTTAGTCTTTCCACTATTCTCTGTCCACTTTATTCTTTCCACTATACTCTCCACTTTATTCTGTCCACTACAGTCTTTCCACTATAGTCTGTCCACTTTAGTCTTTCCACTTTAGTCTTTCCACTTTATTCTGTCCACTACAGTCTTTCCACTTTAGTCTTTCCACTATTATCTGTCCACTTTAGTCTTTCCACTTTAGTCTGTCCACTACAGTCTCTCCACTATAGTCTTTCCACTTTAGTCTGTCCACTTTAGTCTTTCCACTATTCTCTGTCCACTTTATTCTTTCCACTATACTCTCCACTTTATTCTGTCCACTACAGTCTATAGTCTCCACTTTAGTCTGTCCTCTTTAGTCTTTCCACTATAGTCTTTCCACTTTAGTCTTTCCACTTTAGTCTGTCCACTTTAGTCTTTCCACTATAGTCTGTCCACTTTAGTCTATCCACTTTAGTCTTTCCACTTTAGTCTTTCCACTTTAGTCTGTCCACTTTATTCTTTCCACTATGCTCTCCACTTTATTCTGTCCACTACAGTCTTTCCACTATAGTCTGTCCACTTTAGTCTTTCCACTTTAGTCTTTCCACTTTAGTCTGTCCACTTTAGTCTTTCCACTATAGTCTGTCCACTTTAGTCTTTCCACTATTCTCTGTCCACTTTATTCTTTCCATTATACTCTCCACTTTATTCTGTCCACTTCAGTCTTTCCACTAGAGTCTTTCCACTTTAGTCTTTCCACTTTAGTCTTTCCACTATAGTCTCCACTTTATTCTGTCCACTACAGTCTTTCCACTATAGTCTTTCCACCATAGTTTGTCCACTTTAGTCTTTCCACTTTGGACTTTCCACTTTAGTCTGTCCACTTTAGTCTTTCCACTATAGTCTGTCCACTTCAGTCTTTCCACTTTAGTCTGTCCACTTTATTCTGTCCACTACATTCTTTCCACTTTAGTCTTTCCACTATTCTCTGTCCAATTTAGTCTTTCTACTGTAGTCTCCACTTTATTCTGTCCATTACAGTCTTTCCACTATAGTCTTTCCACTATAGTCTGTCCACTTTAGACTTTCCACTATTCTCTGTCCACTATAGTCTTTCCACTTTAGTCTTTCCACTATAGTTTCCACTTTATTCTGTCCACTACAGTCTTTCGACAATAGTCTTTCCACTATAGTTTGTCCACTTTAGTCTTTCCTCTTTAGTCTTTCCACTTTAGTCTGTCCACTTTAGTCTTTCCACTATAGTCTGTCCACTTTAGTCTTTCCAATATTCTCTGTCCACTTTAGTCTTTCCACTATAGTCTCCACTTTATTCTGTCCACTACAGTCTTTCCACTATAGTCTTTCCACCATAGTCTGTCCACTTTAGTCTTTCCACTTTAGACTTTCCACTTTAGTCTGTCCACTTTAGTCTTTCCACTTTAGTCTGTCCACTTTCTTCTGTCCACTACATTCTTTCCACTTTAGTCTTTCCACTATTCTCTGTCCACTTTAGTCTTTCCACTATAGTCTCCACTTTATTCTGTCCATTACAGTCTTTCCACTATAGTCTGTCCAATTTAGACTTTCCACTATTCTCTGTCCACTTTAGTCTTTCCACTATAGTCTCCACTTCATTCTGTCCACTACAGTCTTTCCACTATAGTCTTTCCCCTATAGTCTTTCCACTATAGTCTATCAACTTTAGTCTTTCCACTATTCTCTGTCCAATTTAGGCTTTCCACTATAGTCTCCACTTTATTCTGTCCACTACAGTCTTTCCACTACTATAGTCTTTCCACTATAGTCTGTCCACTTTAGTCTTTCCACTTTATTCTGTCCACTACAGTCTTTCCACTTTAGTCTTTCCACTATTCTCTTTCCACTACAGTCTTTCCACTTTAGTCTTTCCACTATTCTCTGTCCACTTTAGTCTTTCTACTTTAGTCTTTCCACTATATTCTCCACTTTATTCTTTCCACTATACTCTCCACTTTATTCTGTCCACTACAGTCTTTCCACTATAGTCTGTCCACTTTAGTCTTTCCACTATAGTCTCCACTTTATTCTGTCCACTACAGTCTTTCCACTTTAGTCTTTCCACTATTCTCTGTCCACTTTAGTCTTTCCACTATAGTCTCCACTTTATTCTGTCCACTACAGTCTCTCCACTATAGTCTTTCCACTTTAGTCTGTCCACTTTAGTCTTTCCACTATTCTCTGTCCACTTTATTCTTTCCTCTATACTCTCCACTTTATTCTGTCCACTACAGTCTTTCCACTATAGTCTGTCCACTTTAGTCTTTCCACTTTAGTCTTTCCACTTTAGTCTGTCCACTTTAGTCTTTCAACTATAGTCTGTCCACTTTAGTCTATCCACTATTCTCTGTCCACTTTAGTCTTTCCACTTAGTCTTTCCACTATAGTCTCCACTTTCTTCTGTCCACTACAGTCTTTCCACTATAGTCTTTCCACTATAGTCTGTCCACTTTAGTCTTTCCACTTTAGTCTTTCCACTTTAGTCTGTCCACTTTATTCTTTCCTCTATGCTCTCCACTTTATTCTGTCCACTACAGTCTTTCCACTATAGTCTGTCCACTTTAGTCTTTCCACTTTAGTCTTTCCACTTTAGTCTGTCCACTTTAGTCTTTCCACTATAGTCTGTCCACTTTAGTTTTTCCACAATTCTCTGTCCACTTTATTCTTTCCATTATACTCTCCACTTTATTCTGTCCACTTCAGTCTTTCCACTAGAGTCTGTCCACTTTAGTCTTTCCACTTTAGTCTGTCCACTTTAGTCTTTCCACTTTAGTGTGTCCACTTTAGTCTTTCCACTATAGTCTGTCCATTTAAGTCTTTCCAATTTAGTCTTTCCACTTTAGTCTT
>JAUPMV010000135.1:0-106673 GCA_030848855.1 Branchinecta sandiegonensis
AGTCTTTCCACTTTATTCTGTCCACTTCAGTGTGTACACTTTAGTCTGTCCACTGAGTCTTTCCACTTCAGTCTTTCCACTATAGTCTGTCCACTTTAGTCTTTCAACTTTAGTCTTTCCACTTTAGTCTGTCCACTTTAGTCTTTCCACTATAGTCTGTCCACTTTAGTCTTTCCACTATAGTCTGTCCACTTTAGTCTTTCCACTTTAGTCTTTCCACTTTATTCTGTCCACTTCAGTGTGTACACTTTAGTCTGTCCACTGAGTCTTTCCACTTCAGTCTTTCCACTATAGTCTGTCCACTTTAGTCTTTCCACTTTAGTCTTTCCACTATAGTCTCCACTTTATTCTGTCCACTACATTCTTTCCACTTTAGTCTCTCCACTATTCTCTGTCCACTTTAGTCTTTCCACTATAGTCTCCACTTTATTCTGTCCACTACAGTCTTTCCACTATAGTCTTTCCACTATAGTCTGTCCACTTTAGTCTTTCCACTATTCTCTGTCCACTTTAGTCTTTCCACTATAGTCTGTCCACTTTAGTCTTTCCAAAATTCTCTGTCCACTTTAGTCTTTCCACTATAGTCTCCACTATATTATGTCCACTACAGTCTTTCCACTATAGTCTTTCCACTATAGTCTGTCAACTTCAGTCTTTCCACTATAGTCTCCACTTTATTCTGTCCACTACAGTCTTTCCACTATAGTCTTTCCACTATAGTCTGTCCACTTTAGTTTTTCCAGTTTTGTTTTTAAACTTTAGTCTGTCCACTTTAGTCTTTCCACTATAGTCTGTCCACTTTAGTCTTTTTACTTTAGTCTTTCCACTTTATTCTGTCCACTTCAGTGTGTACACTTTAGTCTGTCCATTGAGTCTTTCCACTTCAGTCTTTCCACTATAGTTTGTCCACTTTAGTCTTTCCACTTTAGTCTTTCCACTATAGTCTCCACTTTATTCTGTCCACTACATTCTTTCCACTTTAGTCTTTCCACTATTCCCTGTCCACTTTAGTCTTTCCACTATAGTCTCCTCTTTATTCTGTCCACAACAGTCTTTCCACTATAGTTTGTCCACTATAGTCTGTCCACTTTAGTCTTTCCACTATTCTCTGTCCACTTTAGTCTTTCCACTATAGTCTCCACTTTATTCTGTCCACTACAGTCTTTCCACTTTAGTCTTTCCACTATTCTCTGTCCTCTTTAGTCTTTCCACTTTAGTCTTTCCACTATAGTGTCCACTTTATTCCTTCCACTACAGTTTTTCCACTATAGTCTTTCCACTATAGTCTGTCCACTTTAGTCTTTCCACTATTCTCTGTCCACTTTAGTCTTTCCACTATAGTCTCCACTTTATTCTGTCCACTACAGTCTTTCACTTTAGTCTTTCCACTATAGTCTATCCACTTCAGTCTGTCCACTTTAGTCTTTCCACTATAGTCTGTCCACTTTAGTCTTTCCACTATAGTCTTTCCACTTTAGTCTGTCCACTTAGTCTTTCCACTTCAGTCTTTCCACTATAGTCTGTCCACTTTAGTCTTTATACTTTAGCCTTTCCACTATAGTCTCCACTTTATTCTGTCCACTACAGTCTGATCACTTTAGTCTTTCACTATTCCCTGTCCACTTTAGTCTTTCCACTTTAGTCACCACTTTATTCTGTCCACTACAGTCTTTCCACTGTAGTCTTTCCACTATAGTCTGTCCACTTTAGTCTTTCCACTATTCTCTGTCCACTTTAGTCTTTCCACTATAGTCTACACTTTGTTCTGTCCACTACAGTCTTTCCACTATAGTCTTTCCACTATAGTCTGTCCACTTTAGTCTTTCCACTTTAGTTTTCCACTTTAGTCTGTCCACTTCAGTCTTTCCACTTTAGTCTGTCCACTATAGTCTCCACTTTATTCTGTTCACTACAGTCTTTCCACTATAGTCTGTCCACTTAAGTCTTTCCACTCTTCTCTGTCCACTTTAGTCTTTCCACTATAGTCTCCACTTTATTCTGTCCACTACAGTCTTTCCACTATAGTCTTTCCACTATAGTCTGTCCACTTTAGTCTTTCCACTTTAGTCTTTCCACTATAGTCTCCACTTTATTCTGTCCACTACAGTCTTTCCACTACAGTCTCCACTTTATTCTGTCCACTACAGTCTTTCCACTATAGTCTTTCCACAATATTCTGTCCACTTTAGTCTTTCCACTTTAGTCTTTCCACTTTAGTCTTTCAACTATAGTCTATACTTTATTCTGTCCACTACAGTCTTTCCACTATAGTCTTTCCACTATAGTTTGTCCACTTTAGTCTTTCCACTTTAGTCTGTCCACTTTAGTCTTTCAACTATAGTCCGTCCACTTTAGTCTTTCCAATATTCTCTGTCCACTTTAGTCTTTCCGCTATAGTCTCCACTTTATTCTGTCCACTGCAGTCTTTCCACTTTAGTCTGTCCACTTTAGTCTGTCCACTTTGTCTTTCCACTTTATTCATTTCCACTATAGTCTGTCCACTTTAGTCTTTCCACTTTAGTCTGTACACTTTAGTCTTTCCACTATAGTCCGTCCACTTTAGTCTTTCCACTATTCTCTGTCCACAATAGTCTTTCCACTTTAGTCTTTCAACTATAGTCTCCACTTTATTCTGTCCACTACAGTCTTTCCACTATAGTCTTTCCACTATAGTCTGTCCACTTTAGTCTTTCCACTTTAGTCTTTCCACTTTATTCTGTCCACTTCAGTGTGTACACTTTAGTCTGTCCACTGAGCCACTATGAGTTTCCACTATAGTCTATACTTTATTCTGTCCACTACAGTCTTTCCACTATAGTCTTTCCACTATAGTTTGTCCACTTTAGTCTTTCCACTTTAGTCTGTCCACTTTAGTCTTTCAACTATAGTCTGTCCACTTTAGTCTTTCCAATATTCTCTGTCCACTTTAGTCTTTCCGCTATAGTCTCCACTTTATTCTGTCCACTACAGTCTTTCCACTTTAGTCAGTCCACTTTAGTCTGTCCACTTTAGTCTTTCCACTTTATTCATTTCCACTATAGTCTGTCCACTTTAGTCTTTCGACTTTAGTCTTTCCACTTTAGTCTGTACACTTTAGTCTTTCCACTATAGTCTGTCCACTTTAGTCTTTCCACTATTCTCTGTCCACAATAGTCTTTCCACTTTAGTCTTTCAACTATAGTCTCCACTTTATTCTGTCCACTACAGTCTTTCCACTATAGTCTTTCCACTATAGTCTGTCCACTTTAGTCTTTCCACTTTAGTCTTTCCACTTTATTCTGTCCACTTCAGTGTGTACACTTTAGTCTGTCCACTGAGTCTTTCCACTTCAGTCTTTCCACTATAGACTGTCCACTTTAGTCTTTCAACTTTAGTCTTTCCACTTTAGTCTGTCCACTTTAGTCTTTCCACTATAGTCTGTCCACTTTAGTCTTTCCACTATTCTCTGTCCATTTTAGTCTTTCCACTATAGTCTGAACACTTTAGTCTTTCCACTTTAGTCTTTCCACTTTAGTCTGTTCACTTTAGTCTTTCCACTATAGTCTGTCCACTTTAGTCTTTCCACTTTAGTCTTTCCACTTTATTCTGTTCACTTCAGTGTGTACACTTTAGTTTGTCCACTGAGTCTTTCCACTTCAGTCTTTCCACTATAGTCTTTCCACTTTAGTCTTTCCACTTTATTCTTTCCACTATAGTCTTTTCACTTCAGTCTGTCCACTTTAGTCTTTCCACTATAGTCTGTCCGTTTTAGTCTTTCCACTACAGTCTTTCCACTTTAGTCTGTCCGCTTAGTCTTTCCACTTCAGTCTTTCCACTATAGTCTGTCCACTTTAGTCTTTCCACTATTCTCTGTCAACTTTAGTCTTTCCACTTTAGTCTTTCCACTATAGTCTCCACTTTATTCTGTCCACTACAGTCTTTCCACTATAGTCTTTCCACTATAGTCTGTCCACTTTAGTCTTTCCACTAGAGACTCCACTTTATTATGTCTACTACAGTCTTTCCACGATAGTTTTTCCAATATAGTCTGTCCACTTTAGTCTTTCCACTATGGTCTCTACTCTATTCTGTCCACTACAGTCTTTCCACTATAGTCTTTCCACTATTGTCTGTCCACTTTAGTCTTTCCACTAGAGTCTCCACTTTATTATGTCTACTACAGTCTTTCCACGATAGTCTTTCCAATATAGTCTGTCCACTTTAGTCTTTCCACTATGGTCTCTACTCTATTCTGTCCACTACAGTCTTTCCACTATAGTCTTTCCACTATTGTCTGTCCACTTTAGTCTTTCCACTTTTGTTTTTCCACTCTAGTCTGTCCACTTTAGTCTTTCCACTGTAGTCTATCCACTTTAGTCTTTCCACTTTAGTCTTTCCACTTTATTCTGTCCACTTCAGTGTGTACACTTTAGTCTGTCCACTGAGTCTTTCCACTTCAGTCTTTCCACTATAGTCTGTCCACTTTAGTCTTTCAACTTTAGTCTTTCCACTTTAGTCTGTCCACTTTAGTCTTTCCACTATAGTCTGTCCACTTTAGTCTTTCCACTATAGTCTGTCCACTTTAGTCTTTCCACTTTAGTCTTTCCACTTTATTCTGTCCACTTCAGTGTGTACACTTTAGTCTGTCCACTGAGTCTTTCCACTTCAGTCTTTCCACTATAGTCTGTCCACTTTAGTCTTTCCACTTTAGTCTTTCCACTATAGTCTTCACTTTATTCTGTCCACTACATTCTTTCCACTTTAGTCTCTCCACTATTCTCTGTCCACTTTAGTCTTTCCACTATAGTCTCCACTTTATTCTGTCCACTACAGTCTTTCCACTATAGTCTATCCACTATAGTCTGTCCACTTTAGTCTTTCCACTATTCTCTGTCCACTTTAGTCTTTCCACTATAGTCTGTCCACTTTAGTCTTTCCAAAATTCTCTGTCCACTTTAGTCTTTCCACTATAGTCTCCACTATATTATGTCCACTACAGTCTTTCCACTATAGTCTTTCCACTATAGTCTGTCAACTTCAGTCTTTCCACTATAGTCTCCACATTATTCTGTCCACTACAGTCTTTCCACTATAGTCTTTCCACTATAGTCTGTCCACTTTAGTTTTTCCAGTTTTGTTTTTAAACTTTAGTCTGTCCACTTTAGTCTTTCCACTATAGTCTATCCACTTTAGTCTTTTTACTTTAGTCTTTCCACTTTATTTTGTCCACTTCAGTGTGTACACTTTAGTCTGTCCATTGAGTCTTTCCACTTCAGTCTTTCCACTATAGTTTGTCCACTTTAGTCTTTCCACTTTAGTCTTTCCACTATAGTCTCCACTTTATTCTGTCCACTACAGTCTTTCACTTTAGTCTTTCCACTATATTCTATCCACTTCAGTCTGTCCACTTTAGTCTTTCCACTATAGTCTGTCCACTTAGTCTTTCCACTTTAGCCTTTCCACTATAGTCTCCACTTTATTCTGTCCACTACAGTCTGATCACTTTAGTCTTTCCACTATTCCCTGTCCACTTTAGTCTTTCCACTTTAGTCACCACTTTATTCTGTCCACTACAGTCTTTCCACTTTAGTCTTTCCACTATTCTCTGTCCTCTTTAGTCTTTCCACTTTAGTCTTTCCACTATAGTGTCCACTTTATTCCTTCCACTACAGTTTTTCCACTATAGTCTTTCCACTATAGTCTGTCCACTTTAGTCTCTCCACTATTCTCTGTCCACTTTAGTCTTTCCACTATAGTCTCCACTTTATTCTGTCCACTACAGTCTTTCACTTTAGTCTTTCCACTATATTCTATCCACTTCAGTCTGTCCACTTTAGTCTTTCCACTATAGTCTGTCCACTTTAGTCTTTCCACTATAGTCTTTCCACTTTAGTCTGTCCACTTAGTCTTTCCACTTTAGCCTTTCCACTATAGTCTCCACTTTATTCTGTCCACTACAGTCTGATCACTTTAGTCTTTCCACTATTCCCTGTCCACTTTAGTCTTTCCACTTTAGTCACCACTTTATTCTGTCCACTACAGTCTTTCCACTGTAGTCTTTCCACTATAGTCTGTCCACTTTAGTCTTTCCACTATTCTCTGTCCACTTTAGTCTTTCCACTATAGTCTACACTTTGTTCTGTCCACTACAGTCTTTCCACTATAGTCTTTCCACTATAGTCTGTCCACTTTAGTCTTTCCACTTTAGTTTTCCACTTTAGTCTGTCCACTTCAGTCTTTCCACTTTAGTCTGTCCACTATAGTCTCCACTTTATTCTGTTCACTACAGTCTTTCCACTATAGTCTGTCCACTTTAGTCTTTCCACTCTTCTCTGTCCACTTTAGTCTTTCCACTATAGTCTCCACTTTATTCTGTCCACTACAGTCTTTCCACTATAGTCTTTCCACTATAGTCTGTCCACTTTAGTCTTTCCACTTTAGTCTTTCCACTATAGTCTCCACTTTATTCTGTCCACTACAGTCTTTCCACTATAGTCTCCACTTTATTCTGTCCACTACAGTCTTTCCACTATAGTCTTTCCACTATATTCTGTCCACTTTAGTCTTTCCACTTTAGTCTTTCCACTTTAGTCTTTCCACTATAGTCTATACTTTATTCTGTCCACTACAGTCTTTCCACTATAGTCTTTCCACTATAGTTTGTCCACTTTAGTCTTTCCACTTTATCCATTTCCACTATAGTCTGTCCACTTTAGTCTTTCGACTTTAGTCTTTCCACTTTAGTCTTTCCACTTTAGTCTGTTCACTTTAGTCTTTCCACTATAGTCTGTCCACTTTAGTCTTTCCACTTTAGTCTTTCCACTTTATTCTGTTCACTTCAGTGTGTACACTTTAGTTTGTCCACTGAGTCTTTCCACTTCAGTCTTTCCACTATAGTCTTTCCACTTTAGTCTTTCCACTTTATTCTTTCCACTATAGTCTTTTCACTTCAGTCTGTCCACTTTAGTCTTTCCACTATAGTCTGTCCGTTTTAGTCTTTCCACTACAGTCTTTCCACTTTAGTCTGTCCGCTTAGTCTTTCCACTTCAGTCTTTCCACTATAGTCTGTCCACTTTAGTCTTTCCACTATTCTCTGTCAACTTTAGTCTTTCCACTTTAGTCTTTCCACTATAGTCTCCACTTTATTCTGTCCACTACAGTCTTTCCACTATAGTCTTTCCACTATAGTCTGTCCACTTTAGTCTTTCCACTAGAGACTCCACTTTATTATGTCTACTACAGTCTTTCCACGATAGTTTTTCCAATATAGTCTGTCCACTTTAGTCTTTCCACTATGGTCTCTACTCTATTCTGTCCACTACAGTCTTTCCACTATAGTCTTTCCACTATTGTCTGTCCACTTTAGTCTTTCCACTAGAGTCTCCACTTTATTATGTCTACTACAGTCTTTCCACGATAGTCTTTCCAATATAGTCTGTCCACTTTAGTCTTTCCACTATGGTCTCTACTCTATTCTGTCCACTACAGTCTTTCCACTATAGTCTTTCCACTATTGTCTGTCCACTTTAGTCTTTCCACTTTTGTTTTTCCACTCTAGTCTGTCCACTTTAGTCTTTCCACTGTAGTCTATCCACTTTAGTCTTTCCACTTTAGTCTTTCCACTTTATTCTGTCCACTTCAGTGTGTACACTTTAGTCTGTCCACTGAGTCTTTCCACTTCAGTCTTTCCACTATAGTCTGTCCACTTTAGTCTTTCAACTTTAGTCTTTCCACTTTAGTCTGTCCACTTTAGTCTTTCCACTATAGTCTGTCCACTTTAGTCTTTCCACTATAGTCTGTCCACTTTAGTCTTTCCACTTTAGTCTTTCCACTTTATTCTGTCCACTTCAGTGTGTACACTTTAGTCTGTCCACTGAGTCTTTCCACTTCAGTCTTTCCACTATAGTCTGTCCACTTTAGTCTTTCCACTTTAGTCTTTCCACTATAGTCTTCACTTTATTCTGTCCACTACATTCTTTCCACTTTAGTCTCTCCACTATTCTCTGTCCACTTTAGTCTTTCCACTATAGTCTCCACTTTATTCTGTCCACTACAGTCTTTCCACTATAGTCTATCCACTATAGTCTGTCCACTTTAGTCTTTCCACTATTCTCTGTCCACTTTAGTCTTTCCACTATAGTCTGTCCACTTTAGTCTTTCCAAAATTCTCTGTCCACTTTAGTCTTTCCACTATAGTCTCCACTATATTATGTCCACTACAGTCTTTCCACTATAGTCTTTCCACTATAGTCTGTCAACTTCAGTCTTTCCACTATAGTCTCCACATTATTCTGTCCACTACAGTCTTTCCACTATAGTCTTTCCACTATAGTCTGTCCACTTTAGTTTTTCCAGTTTTGTTTTTAAACTTTAGTCTGTCCACTTTAGTCTTTCCACTATAGTCTATCCACTTTAGTCTTTTTACTTTAGTCTTTCCACTTTATTTTGTCCACTTCAGTGTGTACACTTTAGTCTGTCCATTGAGTCTTTCCACTTCAGTCTTTCCACTATAGTTTGTCCACTTTAGTCTTTCCACTTTAGTCTTTCCACTATAGTCTCCACTTTATTCTGTCCACTACAGTCTTTCACTTTAGTCTTTCCACTATATTCTATCCACTTCAGTCTGTCCACTTTAGTCTTTCCACTATAGTCTGTCCACTTTAGTCTTTCCACTATAGTCTTTCCACTTTAGTCTGTCCACTTAGTCTTTCCACTTTAGCCTTTCCACTATAGTCTCCACTTTATTCTGTCCACTACAGTCTGATCACTTTAGTCTTTCCACTATTCCCTGTCCACTTTAGTCTTTCCACTTTAGTCACCACTTTATTCTGTCCACTACAGTCTTTCCACTTTAGTCTTTCCACTATTCTCTGTCCTCTTTAGTCTTTCCACTTTAGTCTTTCCACTATAGTGTCCACTTTATTCCTTCCACTACAGTTTTTCCACTATAGTCTTTCCACTATAGTCTGTCCACTTTAGTCTCTCCACTATTCTCTGTCCACTTTAGTCTTTCCACTATAGTCTCCACTTTATTCTGTCCACTACAGTCTTTCACTTTAGTCTTTCCACTATATTCTATCCACTTCAGTCTGTCCACTTTAGTCTTTCCACTATAGTCTGTCCACTTTAGTCTTTCCACTATAGTCTTTCCACTTTAGTCTGTCCACTTAGTCTTTCCACTTTAGCCTTTCCACTATAGTCTCCACTTTATTCTGTCCACTACAGTCTGATCACTTTAGTCTTTCCACTATTCCCTGTCCACTTTAGTCTTTCCACTTTAGTCACCACTTTATTCTGTCCACTACAGTCTTTCCACTGTAGTCTTTCCACTATAGTCTGTCCACTTTAGTCTTTCCACTATTCTCTGTCCACTTTAGTCTTTCCACTATAGTCTACACTTTGTTCTGTCCACTACAGTCTTTCCACTATAGTCTTTCCACTATAGTCTGTCCACTTTAGTCTTTCCACTTTAGTTTTCCACTTTAGTCTGTCCACTTCAGTCTTTCCACTTTAGTCTGTCCACTATAGTCTCCACTTTATTCTGTTCACTACAGTCTTTCCACTATAGTCTGTCCACTTTAGTCTTTCCACTCTTCTCTGTCCACTTTAGTCTTTCCACTATAGTCTCCACTTTATTCTGTCCACTACAGTCTTTCCACTATAGTCTTTCCACTATAGTCTGTCCACTTTAGTCTTTCCACTTTAGTCTTTCCACTATAGTCTCCACTTTATTCTGTCCACTACAGTCTTTCCACTATAGTCTCCACTTTATTCTGTCCACTACAGTCTTTCCACTATAGTCTTTCCACTATATTCTGTCCACTTTAGTCTTTCCACTTTAGTCTTTCCACTTTAGTCTTTCCACTATAGTCTATACTTTATTCTGTCCACTACAGTCTTTCCACTATAGTCTTTCCACTATAGTTTGTCCACTTTAGTCTTTCCACTTTATCCATTTCCACTATAGTCTGTCCACTTTAGTCTTTCGACTTTAGTCTTTCCACTTTAGTCTGTACACTTTCACTATAGTCTCCACTTTATTCTGTCCACTACAGTCTTTCCACTATAGTCTTTCCACTATAGTCTGTCCACTTTAGTCTTTCCACTATTCTCTGTCCACTTTAGTCTTTCCACTAGAGTCTCCACTTTATTATGTCTACTACAGTCTTTCCACGATAGTCTTTCCAATATAGTCTGTCCACTTTAGTCTTTCCACTATGGTCTCTACTCTATTCTGTCCACTACAGTCTTTCCACTATAGTCTTTCCACTATAGTCTGTCCACTTTAGTCTTTCCACTTTTGTTTTTCCACTTTAGTCCGTCCACTTTAGTCTTTCCACTATAGTCTATCCACTTTAGTCTTTCCACTTTAGTCTTTCCACTTTATTCTGTACACTTCAGTGTGTACACTTTAGTCTGTCCACTAACTCTTTCCACTTCAGTCTTTCCACTATAGTCTGTCCACTTTAGTCTTTCAACTTTAGTCTTTCCACTTTAGTCTGTCCACTTTAGTCTTTCCACTATAGTCTGTCCACTTTAGTCTTTCCACTACAGTCTGTCCACTTTAGTCTTTCCACTTTAGTCTTTCCACTTTATTCTGTCCACTTCAGTGTGTACACTTTAGTCTGTCCACTGAGTCTTTCCACTTCAGTCTTTCCACTATAGTCTGTCCACTTTAGTCTTTCCACTTTAGTCTTTCCACTATAGTCTCCACTTTATTCTGTCCACTACATTCTTTCCACTTTTGTCTCTCAACTATTCTCTGTCCACTTTAGTCTTTCCACTATAGTCTCCACTTTATTCTGTCCACTACAGTCTTTCCAATATAGTCTTTCCACTATAGTCTGTCCACTTTAGTCTTTCCACTATTCTCTGTCCACTTTAGTCTTTCCACTTTAGCCTGTCCACTTTGGTCTTTCCACTATTCTCTGTCCACTTTAGTCTTTCCACTATAGTCTCCACTATATTATGTCCACTACAGTCTTTCCACTATAGTCTTTCCACTATAGTCTGTCCACTTTAGTCTTTCCACTATAGTCTCCACTTTATTCTGTCCACTACAGTCTGTCCACTATAGTCTTTCACTATAGTCTGTCCACTTTAGTCGTTCCACTTTTGTTTTTCCACTTTAATCTGTCCACTTTAGTCTTTCCACTATAGTCCGTCCACTTTAGTCTTTTTACTTTAGTCTTTCCACATTATTCTGTCCACTTCAGTGTGTACACTTTAGTCTGTCCATTGAGTCTTTCCACTTCAGTCCTTCCACTATAGTTTGTCCATTTTAGTCTTTCCACTTTAGTCTTTCCACTATAGTCTCCACTTTATTCTGTCCACTACATTCTTTCCACTTTAGTCTTTCCACTATTCCCTGTCCACTTTAGTCTTTCCACTATAGTCTCCACTTTATTCTGTCCACTACAGTCTTTCCACTCTAGTCTTTCCACTATTTTCTGTCCTCTTTAGTCTTTCCACTCTAGTCTTTCCTCTATAGTGTCCACTTTCTTCCTTCCACTACAGTTTTTCCACTATAGTCTTTCCACTATAGTCTGTTCACTTTAGTCTTTCCACTATTCTCTGTCCACTTTAGTCTTTCCACTATAGTCTCCACTTTATTCTGTCCACTACAGTCTTTCACTTTAGTCTTTCCACTATAGTCTATCTACTTCAGTCTGTCCACTTTAGTCTTTCCACTATAGTCTGTCAACTTTAGTCTTTCCACTATATTCTTTCCACTTTAGTCTGTCCACTTAGCCTTTCCACTTCAGTCTTTCCACTATAGTCTGTCCACTTTAGTCTTTCCACTTTAGCCTTTCCACTATAGTCTCCACTTTA
Source organism: Branchinecta sandiegonensis (assembly GCA_030848855.1). Taxonomy (NCBI): domain Eukaryota; kingdom Metazoa; phylum Arthropoda; class Branchiopoda; order Anostraca; family Branchinectidae; genus Branchinecta; species Branchinecta sandiegonensis. The sequence goes on from JAUPMV010000135.1 coordinate 11,812, forward strand.
TTCTGTCCACTACAGTCTTATCACTTTAGTCTTTCCACTATTCCCTGTCCACTTTAGTCTTTCCACTTTAGTCACCACTTTATTCTGTCCACTACAGTCTTTCCACTGTAGTCTTTCCACTATAGTCTGTCCACTTTAGTCTTTCCACTATTCTCTGTCCACTTTAGTCTTTCCACTATAGTCTACACTTTATTCTGTCCACTACAGTCTTTCCACTATAGTCTTTCCACTATAGTCTGTCCACTTTAGTCTTTCCACTTTAGTTTTCCGCTTTAGTCTGTCCACTTCAGTCTTTCCACTATAGTCTGTCCACTTTAGTCTTTCCACTTTAGTCTTTCCACTATAGTCTCCACTTTATTCTGTTCACTACAGTCTTTCCACTATAGTCTTTCAACTATAGTCTGTCCACTTTAGTCTTTCCGCTTTAGTCTTTCCACTATAGTCTCCACTTTATTCTGTCCACTACAGTCTTTCCACTATAGTCTCCACTTTATTCTGTCCACTACAGTCTTTCCACTATATTCTGTCCACTTTAGTCTTTCCACTTTAGTCTTTCCACTATAGTTTATACTTTATTCTGTCCACTACAGTCTTTCCTCTATAGTCTTTCCACTATAGTTTGTCCACTTTAGTCTTTCCACTTTAGTCTGTCCACTTTAGTCTTTCAACTATAGTCTGTCCACTTTAGTCTTTCCAATATTCTCTGTCCACTTTAGTCTTTCCGCTATGGTCTCCACTTTATTCTGTCCACTACAGTCTTTCCACTTTAGTCTGTCCACTTTAGTCTGTCCACTTTAGTCTTTCCACTTTAGTCATTTCCACTATCGTCTGTCCACTTTAGTCTTTCGACTTTAGTCTTTCCACTTTAGTCTGTACACTTTAGTCTTTCCACTATAGTCTGTCCACTTTAGTCTTTCCACTATTCTGTGTCCACTTTAGTCTTTCCACTTTAGTCTTTCAACTATAGTCTCCACTTTATTCTGTCCACTACAGTCTTTCCACTATAGTCTTTCCACTATAGTCTGTCCACTTTAGTCTTTCCACTTTATTCTGTCCACTTCAGTGTGTACACTTTAGTCTGTCCACTGAGTCTTTCCACTTCAGTCTTTCCACTATAGTATGTCCACTCTAGTCTTTCAACTTTAGTCTTTCCACCTTAGTCTGTCCACTTTAGTCTTTCCACTATAGTCTGTCCACTTTAGTCTTTCCACTATTCTCTGTCCATTTTAGTCTATCCACTAGAGTCTAAACTTTATTCTGTCCACTACAGTCTTTCCACTATAGTCTTTCCACTATAGTCTGTCCACTTTAGTCTTTCCACTTTAGTCTTTCCACTTTAGTCTGTCCACTTCAGTGTGTACACTTTAGTCTGTCCACTGAGTCTTTCCACTGCAGTCTTTCCACTATAGTCTGTCCACTTTAGTCTTTCAACTTTAGTCTTTCCACTTTAGTCTGTCCACTTTTGTCTTTCCACTATAGTCTGTCCACTTTAGTCTTTCCACTATAGTCTGTCCACTTTAGTCTTTCCACTTTAGTCTTTCCACTTTATTCTGTCCACTTCAGTGTGTACACTTTAGTCTGTCCACTGAGTCTTTCCACTTCAGTCTTTCCACTATAGTCTGTCCACTTTAGTCTTTCCACTTTAGTCTTTCCACTATAGTCTCCACTTTATTCTGTCCACTACATTCTTTCCACTTTAGTCTCTCCACTATTCTCTGTCCACTTTAGTCTTTCCACTATAGTCTCCACTTCATTCTGTCCACTACAGTCTTTCCACTATAGTCTTTCCACTATAGTCTGTCCACTTTAGTCTTTCCACTATTCTCTGTCCACTTTAGTCTTTCCACTATAGTCTGTCCACTTTAGTCTTTCCACTATTCTCTGTCCACTTTAGTCTTTTCACTATAGTCTCCACTATATTATGTCCACTACAGTCTTTCCACTATAGTCTTTCCACTATAGTCTGTCCACTTCAGTCTTTCCACTATAGTCTCCACTTTATTCTGTCCACTACAGTCTTTCCACTATAGTCTGTCCACTTTAGTCTTTCCACTTTTGTTTTTAAACTTTAGTCTGTCCACTTTAGTCTTTCCACTATAGTCTGTCCACTTTAGTCTTTTTACTTTAGTCTTTCCACTTTATTCTGTCCACTTCAGTGTGTACACTTTAGTCTGTCCATTGAGTCTTTCCACTTCAGTGTTTCCACAATAGTTTGTCCACTTTAGTCTTTCCACTTTAGTCTTTCCACTATAGTCTCCACTTTATTCTGTCCACTACATTCTTTCCACTTTAGTCTTTCCACTATTCCCTGTCCACTTTAGTCTTTCCACTATAGTCTCCACTTTATTCTGTCCACTACAGTCTTTCCACTATAGTTTTTCCACTATAGTCTGTCCACTTTAGTCTTTCCACTATTCTCTGTCCACTTTAGTCTTTCCACTATAGTCTCCACTTTATTCTGTCCACTACAGTCTTTCCACTTTAGTCTTTCCACTATTCTCTGTCCTCTTTATTCTTTCCACTTTATTCTTTCCACTATAGTGTCCACTTTATTCCTTCCACTACAGTTTTTCCACCATAGTCTTTCCACTTTAGTCTGTCCACTTTAGTCTTTCCACTATTCTCTGTCCACTTTAGTCTTTCCACTATAGTCTCCACTTTATTCTGTCCACTACAGTCTTTCACTTTAGTCTTTCCACTATAGTCTATCCACTTTAGTCTGTCCGCTTAGTCTTTCCACTTCAGTCTTTCCACTATAGTCTGTCCACTTTAGTCTTTCCACTATTCTCTGTCAACTTTATTCTTTCCACTTTAGTCTTTCCACTATAGTCTCCACTTTATTCTGTCCACTACAGTCTTTCCACTATAGTCTTTCCACTATAGTCTGTCCACTTTAGTCTTTCCACTATTCTCTGTCCACTTTAGTCTTTCCACTAGAGTCTCCACTTTATTATGTCTACTACAGTCTTTCCACGATAGTCTTTCCAATATAGTCTGTCCACTTTAGTCTTTCCACTATGGTCTCTACTCTATTCTGTCCACTACAGTCTTTCCACTATAGTCTTTCCACTATTGTCTGTCCACTTTAGTCTTTCCACTTTTGTTTTTCCACTTTAGTCTGTCCACTTTAGTCTTTCCACTATAGTCTATCCACTTTAGTCTTTCCACTTTAGTCTTTCCACTTTATTCTGTCCACTTCAGTGTGTACACTTTAGTCTGTCCACTGAGTCTTTCCACTTCAGTCTTTCCACTATAGTCTGTCCACTTTAGTCTTTCAACTTTAGTCTTTCCACTTTAGTCTGTCCACTTTAGTCTTTCCACTATAGTCTGTCCACTTTAGTCTTTCCACTACAGTCTGTCCACTTTAGTCTTTCCACTTTAGTCTTTCCACTTTATTCTGTCCACTTCAGTGTGTACACTTTAGTCTGTCCACTGAGTCTTTCCACTTCAGTCTTTCCACTATAGTCTGTCCACTTTAGTCTTTCCACTTTAGTCTTTCCACTATAGTCTCCACTTTATTCTGTCCACTACATTCTTTCCACTTTAGTCTCTCCACTATTCTCTGTCCCCTTTAGTCTTTCCACTATAGTCTCCACTTTATTCTGTCCACTACAGTCTTTCCAATATAGTCTTTCCACTATAGTCTGTCCACTTTAGTCTTTCCACTATTCTCTGTCCACTTTAGTCTTTCCACTATAGTCTGTCCACTTTGGTCTTTCCACTATTCTCTGTCCACTTTAGTCTTTCCACTATAGTCTCCACTATATTATGTCCACTACAGTCTTTCCACTATAGTCTTTCCACTATAGTCTGTCCACTTTAGTCTTTCCACTATAGTCTCCACTTTATTCTGTCCACTACAGTCTGTCCACTATAGTCTTTCCACTATAGTCTGTCCACTTTAGTCTTTTTACTTTAGTCTTTCCACATTATTCTGTCCACTTCAGTGTGTACACTTTAGTCTGTCCATTAAGTCTTTCCACTTCAGTCTTTCCACTATAGTTTGTCCATTTTAGTCTTTCCACTTTAGTCTTTCCACTATAGTCTCCACTTTATTCTATCCACTACATTCTTTCCACTTTAGTCTTTCCACTATTCCCTGTCCACTTTAGTCTTTCCACTATAGTCTCCACTTTATTCTGTCCACTACAGTCTTTCCACTATAGTTTTTCCACTATAGTCTGTCCACTTTAGTCTTTCCACTATTCTCTGTCCACTTTAGTCTTTCCACTATAGTCTCCACTTTATTCTGTCCACTACAGTCTTTCCACTTTAGTCTTTCCACTATTTTCTGTCCTTTTTAGTCTTTCCACTTTAGTCTTTCCTCTATAGTGTCCACTTTATTCCTTCCACTACAGTTTTTCCACTATAGTCTTTCCACTATAGTCTGTTCACTTTAGTCTTTCCACTATTCTCTGTCCACTTTAGTCTTTCCACTATAGTCTCCACTTTATTCTGTCCACTACAGTCTTTCACTTTAGTCTTTCCACTATAGTCTATCCACTTCAGTCTGTCCACTTTAGTCTTTCCACTATAGTCTGTCCACTTTAGTCTTTCCACTATATTCTTTCCACTTTAGTCTGTCCACTTAGCCTTTCCACTTCAGTCTTTCCACTATAGTCTGTCCACTTTAGTCTTTCCACTTTAGCCTTTCCACTATAGTCTCCACTTTATTCTGTCCACTACAGTCTTATCACTTTAGTCTTTCCACTATTCCCTGTCCACTTTAGTCTTTCCACTTTAGTCACCACTTTATTCTGTCCACTACAGTCTTTCCACTATAGTCTTTCCACTATAGTCTGTCCACTTTAGTCTTTCCACTTTAATTTTCCACTTTAGTCTGTCCACTTCAGTCTTTCCACTATAGTCTGTCCACTTTAGTCTTTCCACTTTAGTCTTTCCACTATAGTCTCCACTTTATTCTGTTCACTACAGTCTTTCCACTATAGTCTTTCAACTATAGTCTGTCCACTTTAGTCTTTCCACTATAGTCTCCACTTTATTCTGTCCACTACAGTCTTTCCACTATAGTCTCCACTTTATTCTGTCCACTACAGTCTTTCCACTATAGTCTTTCCACTATAGTCTGTCCACTTTAGTCTTTCCACTTTAGTCTTTCCACTTTAGTCTTTCCACTATAGTTTATACTTTATTCTGTCCACTGCAGTCTTTCCACTATAGTCTTTCCACTATAGTTTGTCCACTTTAGTCTTTCCACTTTAGTCTGTCCACTTTAGTCTTTCAACTATAGTCTGTCCACTTTAGTCTTTCCAATATTCTCTGTCCACTTTAGTCTTTCCACTATAGTCTGTCCACTTTAGTCTTTCCACTTTTGTTTTTCCACTTTAGTCTTTCCACTATAGTTTGTCCACTTTAGTCTTTCCACTTTAGTTTGTCCACTTTAGTCTTTCCACTTTAGTCTGTCCACTTTAGTCTTTCAACTATAGTCTGTCCACTTTAGTCTTTCCAATATTCTCTGTCCACTATAGTCTTTCCACTATAGTCTGTCCACTTTAGTCTTTCCACTTTTGTTTTTCCACTTTAGTCCGTCCACTTTAGTCTTTCCACTATAGTCTGTCCACTTTAGTCTTTTTACTTTAGTCTTTCCACTTTATTCTGTCCACTTCAGTGTGTACACTTTAGTCTGTCCATTGAGTCTTTCCACTTCAGTCTTTTCACTATAGTTTGTCCATTTTAGTCTTTCCACTTTAGTCTTTCCACTATAGTCTCCACTTTATTCTGTCCACTACATTCTTTCCACTTTAGTCTTTCCACTATTCCCTGTCCACTTTAGTCTTTCCACTATAGTCTCCACTTTATTCTGTCCACTACAGTCTTTCCACTATAGTTTTTCCACTATAGTCTGTCCACTTTAGTCTTTCCACTATTCTCTGTCCACTTTAGTCTTTCCACTATTCTCTGTCCACTTTAGTCTTTCCACTATAGTCTCCACTTTATTCTGTCCACTACAGTCTTTCCACTTTAGTCTTTCCACTATAGTCTCCACTTTATTCTGTCCACTACATTCTTTCCACTTTAGTCTTTCCACTATTCCCTGTCCACTTTAGTCTTTCCACTATAGTCTCCACTTTATTCTGTCCACTACAGTCTTTCCACTATAGTTTTTCCACTATAGTCTGTCCACTTTAGTCTTTCCACTATATTCTTTCCACTTTAGTCTGTCCACTTAGTCTTTCCACTTCAGTCTTTCCACTATAGTCTGTCCACTTTAGTCTTTCCACTTTAGCCTTTCCACTATAGTCTCCACTTTATTCTGTCCACTACAGTCTTATCACTTTAGTCTTTCCACTATTCCCTGTCCACTTTAGTCTTTCCACTTTAGTCACCACTTTATTCTGCCCACTACAGTCTTTCCACTGTAGTCTTTCCACTATAGTCTGTCCACTTTAGTCTTTCCACTATTCTCTGTCCACTTTAGTCTTCCCACTATAGTCTACACTTTATTCTGTCCACTACAGTCTTTCCACTATAGTCTTTCCACTATAGTCTGTCCACTTTAGTCTTTCCACTTTAGTTTTCCACTTTAGTCTGTCCAATTCAGTCTTTCCACTATAGTCTGTCCACTTTAGTCTTTCCACTTTAGTCTTTCCACTATAGTCTCCACTTTATTCTGTTCACTACAGTCTTTCCACTATAGTCTTTCCACTATAGTCTGTCCACTTTAGTCTTTCCACTCTTCTCTGTCCACTTTAGTCTTTCCACTACAGTCTCCACTTTATTCTGTCCACTACAGTCTTTCCACTATAGTCTTTCAACTATAGTCTGTCCACTTTAGTCTTTCCACTTCAGTCTTTCCCCTATAGTCTGTCCACTTTAGTCTTTCAACTTAAGTCTTTCCACTTTAGTCTGTCCACTTTAGTCTTTCCACTATAGTCTGTCCACTTTAGTCTTTCCACTATAGTCTGTCCACTTTACTCTTTCCACTTTAGTCTTTCCACTTTATTCTGTCCACTTCAGTGTGTACACTTTAGTCTTTCCACTCTTCTCTGTCCACTGAGTCTTTCCACTTCAGTCTTTCCACTATAGTCTGTCTACTTTAGTCTTTCCACTTTAGTCTTTCCACTATAGTCTCCACTTTATTCTGTCCACTACATTCTTTCCATTTTAGTCTCTCCACTATTCTCTGTCCACTTTAGTCTTTCCACTATAGTCTCCACTTTATTCTGTCCACTACAGTCTTTCCACTATAGTCTTTCCACTATAGTCTGTCCACTTTAGTCTTTCCACTATTCTCTGTCCCACTATAGTATCCACTTTATTCTGTCCACTACAGTCTTTCCACTTTAGTCTTTCCACTATTTTCTGTCCTCTTTAGTCTTTCCACTTTAGTCTTTCCTCTATAGTGTCCACTTTATTCCTTCCACTACAGTTTTTCCACTATAGTCTGTTCACTTTAGTCTTTCCACTATTCTCTGTCCACTTTAGTCTTTCCACTATAGTCTCCGCTTTATTCTGTCCACTACAGTCTTTCACTTTAGTCTTTCCACTATAGTCTATCCACTTCAGTCTGTCCACTTTAGTCTTTCCACTATAGTCTATCCACTTTAGTCTTTCCACTATATTCTTTCCACTTTAGTCTGTCCACTTAGTCTTTCCACTTCAGTCTTTCCACTATAGTCTGTCCACTTTAGTCTTTCCACTTTAGCCTTTCCACTATAGTCTCCACTTTATTCTGTCCACTACAGTCTTATCACTTTAGTCTTTCCACTATTCCCTGTCCACTTTAGTCTTTCCACTTTAGTCACCACTTTATTCTGCCCACTACAGTCTTTCCACTGTAGTCTTTCCACTATAGTCTGTCCACTTTAGTCTTTCCACTATTCTCTGTCCACTTTAGTCTTTCCACTATAGTCTACACTTTATTCTGTCCACTACAGTCTTTCCACTATAGTCTTTCCACTATAGTCTGTCCACTTTCGTCTTTCCACTTTAGTTTTCCACTTTAGTCTGTCCACTTCAGTCTTTCCACTATAGTCTGTCCACTTTAGTCTTTCCACTTTAGTCTTTCCACTATAGTCTCCACTTTATTCTGTTCACTACAGTCTTTCCACTATAGTCTTTCCACTATAGTCTGTCCACTTTAGTCTTTCCACTCTTCTCTGTCCACTTTAGTCTTTCCACTACAGTCTCCACTTTATTCTGTCCACTACAGTCTTTCCACTATAGTCTTTCAACTATAGTCTGTCCACTTTAGTCTTTCCACTTCAGTCTTTCCCCTATAGTCTGTCCACTTTAGTCTTTCAACTTTAGTCTTTCCACTTTAGTCTGTCCACTTTAGTCTTTCCACTCTTCTCTGTTCACTTTAGTCTTTCCACTACAGTCTCCACTTTATTCTGTTCACTACAGTCTTTCCACTATAGTCTTTCCACTATAGTCTGTCCACTTTAGTCTTTCCACTCTTCTCTGTCCACTGAGTCTTTCCACTTCAGTCTTTCCACTATAGTCTGTCTACTTTAGTCTTTCCACTTTAGTCTTTCCACTATAGTCTCCACTTTATTCTTTCCACTACATTCTTTCCACTTTAGTCTCTCCACTATTCTCTGTCCACTTTAGTCTTTCCACTATAGTCTCCACTTTATTCTGTCCACTACAGTCTTTCCACTATAGTCTTTCCATTATAGTCTGTCCACTTTAGTCTTTCCACTATTCTCTGTCCACTTTAGTCTTTCCACTATAGTCTGTCCACTTTAGTCTTTCCACTATTCTCTGTCCACTTTAGTCTTTCCACTATATTCTCCACTATATTATGTCCACTACAGTCTTTCCACTATACGCTTTCCGCTATAGTCTGTCCACTTCAGTCTTTCCACTATAGTCTCCACTTTATTCTGTCCACTACAGTCTTTCCACTATAGTCTTTCCACTATAGTCTGTCCACTTTAGTCTTTCCACTTTTGTTTTTAAACTTTAGTCTGTCCACTTTAGTCTTTCCACTATAGTCTGTCCACTTTAGTCTTTTTACTTTAGTCTTTCCACTTTATTCTGTCCACTTCAGTGTGTACACTTTAGTCTGTCCATTGAGTCTTTCCACTTCAGTCTTTCCACTATAGTTTGTCCACTTTATTCTTTCCACTTTAGTCTTTCCACTATAGTCTCCACATTATTCTGTCCACTACATTCTTTCCACTTTAGTCTTTCCACTATTCCCTGTCCACTTTATTCTTTCCACTATAGTCTCCACTTTATTCTGTCCACTACAGTCTTTCCACTATAGTTTTTCCACTATAGTCTGTCCACTTTAGTCTTTCCACTATTCTCCGTCCACTTTAGTCTTTCCACTATAGTCTCCACTTTATTCTGTCCACTACAGTCTTTCCACTTTAGTCTTTCCACTATTCTCTGTCCACTTTAGTCTTTCCACTTTAGTCTTTCCACTATTCTCTGTCCACTTTGATCTTTCCACTATAGTCTCCACTTTATTCTGTCCACTACAGTCTTTCACTTTAGTCTTTCCACTATAGTCTATCCACTTCAGTATGTCCACTTTAGTCTTTCCACTATAGTCTGTCCACTTTAGTCTTTCCACTATAGTCTTTCCACTTTAGTCTGTCCACTTAGTCTTTCCACTTCAGTCTTTCCACTATAGTCTGTCCACTTTAGTCTTTCCACTTTTGCCTTTCCACTATAGTCTCCACTTTATTCTGTCCACTACAGTCTTATCACTTTAGTCTTTCCACTATTCCCTGTCCACTTTAGTCTTTCCACTTTAGTTTTCCACTTTAGTCTGTCCACTTCAGTCTTTCCACTATAGTCTGTCCACTTTAGTCTTTCCACTTTAGTCTTTCCACTATAGTCTCCACTTTATTCTGTTCACTACAGTCTTTCCACTATAGTCTTTCAACTATAGTCTGTCCACTTTAGTCTTTCCACTATAGTCTCCACTTTATTCTGTCCACTACAGTCTTTCCACTATAGTCTCCACTTTATTCTGTCCACTACAGTCTTTCCACTATAGTCTTTCCACTATAGTCTGTCCACTTTAGTCTTTCCACTTTAGTCTTTCCACTTTAGTCTTTCCACTATAGTTTATACTTTATTCTGTCCACTACAGTCTTTCCACTATAGTCTTTCCACTATAGTTTGTCCACTTTAGTCTTTCCACTTTAGTCTGTCCACTTTAGTCTTTCAACTATAGTCTGTCCACTTTAGTCTTTCCACTATAGTCTGTCCACTTTAGTCTTTCCACTTTTGTTTTTCCACTTTAGTCTTTCCACTATAGTTTGTCCACTTTAGTCTTTCCACTTTAGTTTGTCCACTTTAGTCTTTCCACTTTAGTCTGTCCACTTTAGTCTTTCAACTATAGTCTGTCCACTTTAGTCTTTCCAATATTCTCTGTCCACTATAGTCTTTCCACTATAGTCTGTCCACTTTAGTCTTTCCACTTTTGTTTTTCCACTTTAGTCTTTCCACTTTAGTCTTTCCACTATAGTCTGTCCACTTTAGTCTTTTTACTTTAGTCTTTCCACTTTATTCTGTCCACTTCAGTGTGTACACTTTAGTCTGTCCATTGAGTCTTTCCACTTCAGTCTTTCCACTATAGTTTGTCCATTTTAGTCTTTCCACTTTAGTCTTTCCACTATAGTCTCCACTTTATTCTGTCCACTACATTCTTTCCACTTTAGTCTTTCCACTATTCCCTGTCCACTTTAGTCTTTCCACTATAGTCTCCACTTTATTCTGTCCACTACAGTCTTTCCACTATAGTTTTTCCACTATAGTCTGTCCACTTTAGTCTTTCCACTATTCTCTGTCCACTTTAGTCTTTCCGCTATAGTCTCCACTTTATTCTGTCCACTACAGTCTTTCCACTTTAGTCTTTCCACTATTTTCTGTCCTCTTTAGTCTTTCCACTTTAGTCTTTCCTCGATAGTGTCCACTTTATTCCTTCCACTACAGTTTTTCCACTATAGTCTTTCCACTATAGTCTGTTCACTTTAGTCTTTCCACTATTCTCTGTCCACTTTAGTCTTTCCACTATAGTCTCCACTTTATTCTGTCCACTACAGTCTTTCACTTTAGTCTTTCCACTATAGTCTATCCACTTCAGTGTGTCCACTTTAGTCTTTCCACTATAGTCTGTCCACTTTAGTCTTTCCACTATATTCTTTCCACCTTAGTCTGTCCACTTAGTCTTTCCACTTCAGTCTTTCCACTATAGTCTGTCCACTTTAGTCTTTCCACTTTAGCCTTTCCACTATAGTCTCCACTTTATTCTGTCCACTACAGTCTTATCACTTTAGTCTTTCCACTATTCCCTGTCCACTTTAGTCTTTCCACTTTAGTCACCACTTTATTCTGCCCACTACAGTCTTTCCACTGTAGTCTTTCCACTATAGTCTGTCCAATTTAGTCTTTCCACTATTCTCTGTCCACTTTAGTCTTCCCACTATAGTCTACACTTTATTCTGTCCACTACAGTCTTTCCACTATAGTCTTTCCACTATAGTCTGTCCACTTTAGTCTTTCCACTTTAGTTTTCCACTTTAGTCTGTCCACTTCAGTCTTTCCACTATAGTCTGTCCACTTTAGTCTTTCCACTTTAGTCTTTCCACTATAGTCTCCACTTTATTCTGTTCACTACAGTCTTTCCACTATAGTCTTTCCACTATAGTCTGTCCACTTTAGTCTTTCCACTCTTCTCTGTCCACTTTAGTCTTTCCACTACAGTCTCCACTTTATTCTGTCCACTACAGTCTTTCCACTATAGTCTTTCAACTATAGTCTGTCCACTTTAGTCTTCCCACTTCAGTCTTTCCCCTATAGTCTGTCCACTTTAGTCTTTCAACTTTAGTCTTTCCACTTTAGTCTGTCCACTTTAGTCTTTCCACTATAGTCTGTCCACTTTAGTCTTTCCACTATAGTCTGTCCACTTTACTCTTTCCACTTTAGTCTTTCCACTTTATTCTGTCCACTTCAGTGTGTACACTTTAGTCTTTCCACTCTTCTCTGTCCACTGAGTCTTTCCACTACAGTCTTTCCACTATAGTCTGTCTACTTTAGTCTTTCCACTTTAGTCTTTCCACTATAGTCTCCACTTTATTCTGTCCACTACATTCTTTCCACTTTAGTCTCTCCACTATTCTCTGTCCACTTTAGTCTTTCCACTATAGTCTCCACTTTATTCTGTCCACTACAGTCTTTCCACTATAGTCTTTCCACTATAGTCTGTCCACTTTAGTCTTTCCACTATTCTCTGTCCCACTATAGTATCCACTTTATTCTGTCCACTACAGTCTTTCCACTTTAGTCTTTCCACTATTTTCTGTCCTCTTTAGTCTTTCCACTTTAGTCTTTCCTCTATAGTGTCCACTTTATTCCTTCCACTACAGTTTTTCCACTATAGTCTGTTCACTTTAGTCTTTCCACTATTCTCTGTCCACTTTAGTCTTTCCACTATAGTCTCCACTTCATTCTGTCCACTACAGTCTTTCACTTTAGTCTTTCCACTATAGTCTATCCACTTCAGTCTGTCCACTTTAGTCTTTCCACTATAGTCTGTCCACTTTAGTCTTTCCACTATATTCTTTCCACTTTAGTCTGTCCACTTAGTCTTTCCACTTCAGTCTTTCCACTATAGTCTGTCCACTTTAGTCTTTCCACTTTAGCCTTTCCACTATAGTCTCCACTTTATTCTGTCCACTACAGTCTTATCACTTTAGTCTTTCCACTATTCCCTGTCCACTTTAGTCTTTCCACTTTAGTCACCACTTTATTCTGCCCACTACAGTCTTTCCACTGTAGTCTTTCCACTATAGTCTGTCCACTTTAGTCTTTCCACTATTCTCTGTCCACTTTAGTCTTTCCACTATAGTCTACACTTTATTCTGTCCACTACAGTCTTTCCACTATAGTCTTTCCACTATAGTCTGTCCACTTTAGTCTTTCCACTTTAGTTTTCCACTTTAGTCTGTCCACTTCAGTCTTTCCACTATAGTCTGTCCACTTTAGTCTTTCCACTTTAGTCTTTCCACTATAGTCTCCACTTTATTCTGTTCACTACAGTCTTTCCACTATAGTCTTTCCACTATAGTCTGTCCACTTTAGTCTTTCCACTCTTCTCTGTCCACTTTAGTCTTTCCACTCTTCTCTGTCCACTTTAGTCTTTCCACTACAGTCTCCACTTTATTCTGTCCACTACAGTCTTTCCACTATAGTCTTTCAACTATAGTCTGTCCACTTTAGTCTTTCCACTTCAGTCTTTGCCCTATAGTCTGTCCACTTTAGTCTTTCAACTTTAGTCTTTCCACTTTAGTCTGTCCACTTTAGTCTTTCCACTCTTCTCTGTCCACTTTAGTCTTTCCACTACAGTCTCCACTTTATTCTGTTCACTACAGTCTTTCCACTATAGTCTTTCCACTATAGTCTGTCCACTTTAGTCTTTCCACTCTTCTCTGTCCACTGAGTCTTTCCACTTCAGTCTTTCCACTATAGTCTGTCTACTTTAGTCTTTCCACTTTAGTCTTTCCACTATAGTCTCCACTTTATTCTGTCCACTACATTCTTTCCACTTTAGTCTCTCCACTATTCTCTGTCCACTTTAGTCTTTCCACTATAGTCTCCACTTTATTCTGTCCACTACAGTCTTTCCACTATAGTCTTTCCACTATAGTCTTTCCACTATAGTCTGTCCACTTTAGTCTTTCCACTTTAGTCTTTCCACTTTATTCTGTCCACTTCAGTATGTACACTTTAGTCTGTCCACTGAGTCTTTCCACTTCAGTCTTTCCACTATAGTCCGTCCACTTTAATCTTTCAAATTTAGTCTTTCCACTTTAGTCTGTCCACTTTAGTCTTTCCACTATAGTCTGTCCACTTTAGTCTTTCCACTATTCTCTGTCCATTTTAGTCTTTCCACTAGAGTCTCCACTTTATTCTGTCCACTACAGTATTTCAACTATAGTCTTTCCACTATAGTCTGTCCACTTTAGTCTTTTCACTTTAGTCTTTCCACTTTCGTCTGTCCAAATTAGTCTTTCCACTTTAGTCTTTCCACTTTAGTCTGTCCTCTTTAGTCTTTCCACTATAGTTTGTCCACTTTAGTCTTTTTACTTTAGTCTTTCCACTTGATTCTGTACACTTCAGTGTGTACACTTTAGTCTGTCCATTGAGTCTTTCCACTTCAGTCTTTCCACAATAGTTTGTCCACTTTAGTCTTTCCACTTTAGTCTTTCCACTATAGTCTCCACTTTATTCTGTCCACTACATTCTTTCCACTTTAGTCTTTCCACTATTCCCTGTCCAATTTAGTCTTTCCACTATAGTCTCCACTTTATTCTGTCCACTACAGTCTTTCCACTTTAGTCTTTCCACTATTCTCTGTCCTCTTTAGTCATTCCACTTTATTCTTTCCACTATAGTGTCCACTTTATTCCTTCCACTACAGTTTTTCCACTATAGTCTTTCCACTATAGTCTATCCACTTTAGTCTTTCCACTATTCTCTGTCCACTTTAGTCTTTCCACTATAGTCTCCACTTTATTCTGTCCACTACAGTCTTTCCACTTTAGTCTTTCCACTATAGTCTATCCACTTCAGTCTGTCCACTTTAGTCTTTCCACTATAGTCTGTCCACTTTAGTCTTTCCACTATAGTCTTTCCACTTTAGTCTGTCCACTTAGTCTTTCCACTTCAGTCTTTCCACTATAGTCTGTCCACTTTAGTCTTTCCACTTTAGCCTTTCCACTATAGTCTCCACTTTATTCTGTCCACTACAGTCTTATCACTTTAGTCTTTCCACTATTCCCTGTCCACTTTAGTCTTTCCACTTTAGTCACCACTTTATTCTGTCCACTACAGTCTTTCCACTGTAGTCTTTCCACTATAGTCTGTCCACTTTAGTCTTTCCACTATTCTCTGTCCACTACAGTCTTTCCACTATAGTCTTTCCACTATAGTCTGTCCACTTTAGTCTTTAAACTTTAGATTTCCACTTTAGTCTGTCCACTTCAGTCTTTCCACTATAGTCTGTCCACTTTAGTCTTTCCACTTTAGTCTTTCCACTGTAGTCTCCACTTTATTCTGTTCACTTCAGTCTTTCCACTATAGTCTTTCCAATATAGTCTGTCCACTTTAGTCTTTCCACTCTTCTCTGTCCACTTTAGTCTTTCCACTATGGTCTCCACTTTATTCTGTCCACTACAGTCTTTCCACTATAGTCTTTCCACTATAGTCTGTCCACTTTAGTCTTTCCACTTTAGTCTTTCCACTATAGTCTCCACTTTATTCTGTCCACTACAGTCTTTCCACTATAGTCTCCACTTTATTCTGTCCACTAAAGTCTTTCCACTATAGTCTTTCCATTATAGTCTGTACACTTTAGTCTTTCCACTATAGTCTTTCCACTTTAGTCTTTCCACTATAGTCTATACTTTAATCTGTCCACTACAGTCTTTCCACTATAGACTTTCCACTATAGTTTGTCCACTTTAGTCTTTCCACTTTAGTCTGTCCACTTTAGTCTTTCAACTATAGTCTGTCCACTTTAGTCTTTCCAATATTCTCTGTCCACATTAGTCTTTCCGCTATAGTCTCCACTTTATTCTGTCCACTACAGTCTTTCCACTTTAGTCTGTCCACTTTAGTCTGTCCACTTTAGTCTTTCCACTTTAGTCATTTCCACTATAGTCTGTCCACTTTAGTCTTTCGACTTTAGTCTTTCCACTTTAATCTGTACACTTTAGTCTTTCCACTATAGTCTGTCCACTTTAGTCTTTCCGCTATTCTCTGTCCACTTTAGTCTTTCCACTTTAGTCTTTCAACTATAGTCTCCACTTTATTATATCCACTACAGTCTTTCCACTATTCTCTGTCCACTTTAGTCTTTCCACTATAGTCTACACTTTATTCTGTCCACTACAGTCTTTCCACTATAGTCTTTCCACTATAGTCTGTCCACTTTAGTCTTTCCACTTTAGTTTTCCACTTTAGTCTGTCCACTTCAGTCTTTCCACTATAGTCTGTCCACTTTAGTCTTTCCACTTTAGTCTTTCCACTATAGTCTCCACTTTATTCTGTTCACTACAGTCTTTCCACTATAGTCTTTCCACTATAGTCTGTCCACTTTAGTCTTTCCACTCTTCTCTGTCCACTTTAGTCTTTCCACTCTTCTCTGTCCACTTTAGTCTTTCCACTACAGTCTCCACTTTATTCTGTCCACTACAGTCTTTCCACTATAGTCTTTCAACTATAGTCTGTCCACTTTAGTCTTTCCACTTCAGTCTTTGCCCTATAGTCTGTCCACTTTAGTCTTTCAACTTTAGTCTTTCCACTTTAGTCTGTCCACTTTAGTCTTTCCACTCTTCTCTGTCCACTTTAGTCTTTCCACTACAGTCTCCACTTTATTCTGTTCACTACAGTCTTTCCACTATAGTCTTTCCACTATAGTCTGTCCACTTTAGTCTTTCCACTCTTCTCTGTCCACTGAGTCTTTCCACTTCAGTCTTTCCACTATAGTCTGTCTACTTTAGTCTTTCCACTTTAGTCTTTCCACTATAGTCTCCACTTTATTCTGTCCACTACATTCTTTCCACTTTAGTCTCTCCACTATTCTCTGTCCACTTTAGTCTTTCCACTATAGTCTCCACTTTATTCTGTCCACTACAGTCTTTCCACTATAGTCTTTCCACTATAGTCTTTCCACTATAGTCTGTCCACTTTAGTCTTTCCACTTTAGTCTTTCCACTTTATTCTGTCCACTTCAGTATGTACACTTTAGTCTGTCCACTGAGTCTTTCCACTTCAGTCTTTCCACTATAGTCCGTCCACTTTAATCTTTCAAATTTAGTCTTTCCACTTTAGTCTGTCCACTTTAGTCTTTCCACTATAGTCTGTCCACTTTAGTCTTTCCACTATTCTCTGTCCATTTTAGTCTTTCCACTAGAGTCTCCACTTTATTCTGTCCACTACAGTATTTCAACTATAGTCTTTCCACTATAGTCTGTCCACTTTAGTCTTTTCACTTTAGTCTTTCCACTTTCGTCTGTCCAAATTAGTCTTTCCACTTTAGTCTTTCCACTTTAGTCTGTCCTCTTTAGTCTTTCCACTATAGTTTGTCCACTTTAGTCTTTTTACTTTAGTCTTTCCACTTGATTCTGTACACTTCAGTGTGTACACTTTAGTCTGTCCATTGAGTCTTTCCACTTCAGTCTTTCCACAATAGTTTGTCCACTTTAGTCTTTCCACTTTAGTCTTTCCACTATAGTCTCCACTTTATTCTGTCCACTACATTCTTTCCACTTTAGTCTTTCCACTATTCCCTGTCCAATTTAGTCTTTCCACTATAGTCTCCACTTTATTCTGTCCACTACAGTCTTTCCACTTTAGTCTTTCCACTATTCTCTGTCCTCTTTAGTCATTCCACTTTATTCTTTCCACTATAGTGTCCACTTTATTCCTTCCACTACAGTTTTTCCACTATAGTCTTTCCACTATAGTCTATCCACTTTAGTCTTTCCACTATTCTCTGTCCACTTTAGTCTTTCCACTATAGTCTCCACTTTATTCTGTCCACTACAGTCTTTCCACTTTAGTCTTTCCACTATAGTCTATCCACTTCAGTCTGTCCACTTTAGTCTTTCCACTATAGTCTGTCCACTTTAGTCTTTCCACTATAGTCTTTCCACTTTAGTCTGTCCACTTAGTCTTTCCACTTCAGTCTTTCCACTATAGTCTGTCCACTTTAGTCTTTCCACTTTAGCCTTTCCACTATAGTCTCCACTTTATTCTGTCCACTACAGTCTTATCACTTTAGTCTTTCCACTATTCCCTGTCCACTTTAGTCTTTCCACTTTAGTCACCACTTTATTCTGTCCACTACAGTCTTTCCACTGTAGTCTTTCCACTATAGTCTGTCCACTTTAGTCTTTCCACTATTCTCTGTCCACTACAGTCTTTCCACTATAGTCTTTCCACTATAGTCTGTCCACTTTAGTCTTTAAACTTTAGATTTCCACTTTAGTCTGTCCACTTCAGTCTTTCCACTATAGTCTGTCCACTTTAGTCTTTCCACTTTAGTCTTTCCACTGTAGTCTCCACTTTATTCTGTTCACTTCAGTCTTTCCACTATAGTCTTTCCAATATAGTCTGTCCACTTTAGTCTTTCCACTCTTCTCTGTCCACTTTAGTCTTTCCACTATGGTCTCCACTTTATTCTGTCCACTACAGTCTTTCCACTATAGTCTTTCCACTATAGTCTGTCCACTTTAGTCTTTCCACTTTAGTCTTTCCACTATAGTCTCCACTTTATTCTGTCCACTACAGTCTTTCCACTATAGTCTCCACTTTATTCTGTCCACTAAAGTCTTTCCACTATAGTCTTTCCATTATAGTCTGTACACTTTAGTCTTTCCACTATAGTCTTTCCACTTTAGTCTTTCCACTATAGTCTATACTTTAATCTGTCCACTACAGTCTTTCCACTATAGACTTTCCACTATAGTTTGTCCACTTTAGTCTTTCCACTTTAGTCTGTCCACTTTAGTCTTTCAACTATAGTCTGTCCACTTTAGTCTTTCCAATATTCTCTGTCCACATTAGTCTTTCCGCTATAGTCTCCACTTTATTCTGTCCACTACAGTCTTTCCACTTTAGTCTGTCCACTTTAGTCTGTCCACTTTAGTCTTTCCACTTTAGTCATTTCCACTATAGTCTGTCCACTTTAGTCTTTCGACTTTAGTCTTTCCACTTTAGTCTGTACACTTTAGTCTTTCCACTATAGTCTGTCCACTTTAGTCTTTCCGCTATTCTCTGTCCACTTTAGTCTTTCCACTTTAGTCTTTCAACTATAGTCTCCACTTTATTATATCCACTACAGTCTTTCCACTATAGTCTTTCCACTATAGTCTGTCCACTTTAGTCTTCCCACTTTAGTTTTTCCACTTTATTCTGTCCACTTCAGTGTGTACACTTTAGTCTGTCCACTGAGTCTTTCCACTTCTGTCTTTCCACTATAGTCTGTCCACTTTAGTCTTTCAACTTTAGTCTTTCCACTTTAGTCTGTCCACTTTAGTCTTTCCACTATAGTCTGTCCACTTTAGTCTTTCCACTATTCTCTGTCCATTTTAGTCTTTCCACTAGAGTCTCCACTTTATTCTGTCCACTACAGTCTTTCCACTATAGTCTTTCCACTAAAGTCTGTCCACTTTAGTCTTTCCACTTTAGTCTGTCCACTTTAGTCTTTGTACTATAGTCTGTCCACTTTAGTCTTTCCACTATAATCTGTCCACTTTAGTCTTTCCACTAGAGTCTGTCCACTTTAGTCTTTCCACTTTAGTCTTTCCACTTTAGTCTGTCCACTTTAGTCTTTCCACTATAGTCTGTCCACTTTAGTCTTTCGACTTTAGTCTTTCCACTTTAGTCTGTACACTTTAGTCTTTCCACTATAGTCTGTCCACTTTAGTCTTTCCACTATTCTCTGTCCACTTTAGTCTTTCCACTTTAGTCTTTCAACTATAGTCTCCACTTTATTCTGTCCACTACAGTCTTTCCACTATAGTCTTTCCACTATAGTCTGTCCACTTTAGTCTTTCCACTTTAGTCTTTCCACTTTATTCTGTCCACTTCAGTGTGTACACTTTAGTCTGTCCACTGAGTCTTTCCACTTCAGTCTTTCCACTATAGTCTGTCCACTTTAGTCTTTCAACTTTAGTCTTTCCACTTTAGTCTGTCCACTTTAGTCTTTCCACTATAGTCTGTCCACTTTAGTCTTTCCACTATTCTCTGTCCACTTTAGTCTTTCCACTAGAGTCTCCACTTTATTCTGTCCACTACAGTATTTCCACTATAGTCTTTCCACTAAAGTCTGTCCACTTTAGTCTTTCCACTTTAGTCTTTCCACTTTAGTCTGTCCAAATTAGTCTTTCCACTATAGTTTGTCCACTTTAGTCTTTTCACTTTAGTCTTTCCACTGAGGTCTCCACTTTATTCTGTCCACTACATTCTTTCCACTATAGTTTTTCCACTGTAGTCTGTCCACTTTAGTCTTTCCACTATTCCCTGTCCACTTTAGTCTTTCCACTATAGTCTCCACTTTATTCTGTCCACTACAGTCTTTCCACTATAGTTTTTCCACTGTAGTCTGTCCACTTTAGTCTTTCCACTATAGTCTCCACTTTATTCTGTCCACTACAGTCTTTCCACTTTAGTCTTTCCACTATTCTCTGTCCTCTTTAGTCTTTCCACTTTAGTCTTTCCACTATAGTGTCCACTTTATTCCTTCCACTACAGTTTTTCCACTATAGTCTTTCCACTAAAGTCTGTCCACTTTAGTCTTTCCACTATTCTCTGTCCACTTTAGTCTTTCCACTATAGTCTGTCCACTTTAGTCTGTCCACTTAGTCTTTCCACTTCAGTCTTTTCACTATAGTCTGTCCACTTTAGTCTTTCCATTTTAGCCTTTCCACTATAGTCTCCACTTTATTCTGTCCACTACAGTCTTATCACTTTAGTCTTTCCACTATTCCCTGTCCACTTTAGTCTTTCCACTTTAGTCTTTCAACTATAGTCTCCACTTTATTATATCCACTACAGTCTTTCCACTATAGTCTTTCCACTATAGTCTGTCCACTTTAGTCTTCCCACTTTAGTTTTTCCACTTTATTCTGTCCACTTCAGTGTGTACACTTTAGTCTGTCCACTGAGTCTTTCCACTTCTGTCTTTCCACTATAGTCTGTCCACTTTAGTCTTTCAACTTTAGTCTTTCCACTTTAGTCTGTCCACTTTAGTCTTTCCACTATAGTCTGTCCACTTTAGTCTTTCCACTATTCTCTGTCCATTTTAGTCTTTCCACTAGAGTCTCCACTTTATTCTGTCCACTACAGTCTTTCCACTATAGTCTTTCCACTAAAGTCTGTCCACTTTAGTCTTTCCACTTTAGTCTGTCCACTTTAGTCTTTGTACTATAGTCTGTCCACTTTAGTCTTTCCACTATAATCTGTCCACTTTAGTCTTTCCACTATAGTCTGTCCACTTTAGTCTTTCCACTTTATTCTGTCCACTTCAGTGTGTACACTTTAGTCTGTCCACTGAGTCTTTCCACTTCAGTCTTTCCACTATAGTCTGTCCACTTTAGTCTTTCCACTTTAGTCTTTCCACTATAGTCTCCACTTTATTCTGTCCACTACATTCTTTCCACTTTAGTCTCTCCACTATTCTCTGTCCACTTTAGTCTTTCCACTATAGTCTCCACTTTATTCCGTCCACTACAGTCTTTCAACTATAGTCTTTCCACTATAGTCTGTCCACTTTAGTCTTTCCGCTATTCTCTGTCAACTTTAGTCTTTCCACTATAGTCTGTCCACTTTAGTCTTTCCACTATTCTCTGTCCACTTTAGTCTTTCCACTATAGTCTCCACTATATTATGTCCACTACAGTCTTTCCACTATAGTCTTTCCACTATAGTCTGTCCACTTTAGTCTTTCCACTATAGTCTCCACTTTATTCTGTCCACTACAGTCTTTCCACTATAGTCTTTCCACTATAGTCTGTCCACTTTAGTCTTTCAACTTTTGTTTTTCCACTTTAGTCTGTCCGCTTTAGTCTTTCCACTATAGTCTGTCTTCTTTAGTCTTTTTACTTTAGTCTTTCCACTTTATTCTGTCCACTTCAGTGTGTACACTTTCGTCTGTCCATTGAGTCTTTCCACTTCAGTCTTTCCACTATAGTTTGTCCACTTTAGTCTTTCGACTTTAGTCTTTCCACTTTAGTCTGTACACTTTAGTCTTTCCACTATAGTCTGTCCACTTTAGTCTTTCCACTATTCTCTGTCCACTTTAGTCTTTCCAGTTTAGTCTTTCAACTAAAGTCTCCACTTTATTCTGTCCACTACAGTCTTTCCACTATAGTCTTTCCACTATAGTCTGTCTACTTTAGTCTTTCCACTTTAGTCTTTCCACTTTAGTCTGTCCACTTTAGTCTTTCCATTATAGTCTGTCCACTAAAGTCTTTCCACTTTAGTCTTTCCGCTTTAGTCTGTCCACATAGTCTTTCCACTTCAGTCTTTCCACTAGAGTCTGTCCACTTTAGTCTTTCCACTTTAGTCTTTCCACTTTAGTCTGTCCACTTTAGTCTTTCCACTATAGTCTGTCCACTTTAGTCTTTCGACTTTAGTCTTTCCACTTTAGTCTGTACACTTTAGTCTTTCCACTATAGTCTTTCCACTATAGTCTGTCCACTTTAGTCTTTCAACTTTAGTCTTTCCACTTTAGTCTGTCCACTTTAGTCTTTCCACTATAGTCTGTCCACTTTAGTCTTTCCACTATTCTCTGTCCACTTTAGTCTTTCCACTAGAGTCTCCACTTTATTCTGTCCACTACAGTCTTTCCACTTTAGTCTTTCCACTATTCTCTGTCCTCTTTAGTCTTTCCACTTTAGTCTTTCCACTATAGTGTCCACTTTATTCCTTCCACTACAGTTTTTCCACTATAGTCTTTCCACTAAAGTCTGTCCACTTTAGTCTTTCCACTATTCTCTGTCCACTTTAGTCTTTCCACTATAGTCTGTCCACTTTAGTCTGTCCACTTAGTCTTTCCACTTCAGTCTTTTCACTATAGTCTGTCCACTTTAGTCTTTCCATTTTAGCCTTTCCACTATAGTCTCCACTTTATTCTGTCCACTACAGTCTTATCACTTTAGTCTTTCCACTATTCCCTGTCCACTTTAGTCTTTCCACTTTAGTCTTTCAACTATAGTCTCCACTTTATTATATCCACTACAGTCTTTCCACTATAGTCTTTCCACTATAGTCTGTCCACTTTAGTCTTCCCACTTTAGTTTTTCCACTTTATTCTGTCCACTTCAGTGTGTACACTTTAGTCTGTCCACTGAGTCTTTCCACTTCTGTCTTTCCACTATAGTCTGTCCACTTTAGTCTTTCAACTTTAGTCTTTCCACTTTAGTCTGTCCACTTTAGTCTTTCCACTATAGTCTGTCCACTTTAGTCTTTCCACTATTCTCTGTCCATTTTAGTCTTTCCACTAGAGTCTCCACTTTATTCTGTCCACTACAGTCTTTCCACTATAGTCTTTCCACTAAAGTCTGTCCACTTTAGTCTTTCCACTTTAGTCTGTCCACTTTAGTCTTTGTACTATAGTCTGTCCACTTTAGTCTTTCCACTATAATCTGTCCACTTTAGTCTTTCCACTATAGTCTGTCCACTTTAGTCTTTCCACTTTATTCTGTCCACTTCAGTGTGTACACTTTAGTCTGTCCACTGAGTCTTTCCACTTCAGTCTTTCCACTATAGTCTGTCCACTTTAGTCTTTCCACTTTAGTCTTTCCACTATAGTCTCCACTTTATTCTGTCCACTACATTCTTTCCACTTTAGTCTCTCCACTATTCTCTGTCCACTTTAGTCTTTCCACTATAGTCTCCACTTTATTCCGTCCACTACAGTCTTTCAACTATAGTCTTTCCACTATAGTCTGTCCACTTTAGTCTTTCCGCTATTCTCTGTCAACTTTAGTCTTTCCACTATAGTCTGTCCACTTTAGTCTTTCCACTATTCTCTGTCCACTTTAGTCTTTCCACTAGAGTCTCCACTATATTATGTCCACTACAGTCTTTCCACTATAGTCTTTCCACTATAGTCTGTCCACTTTAGTCTTTCCACTATAGTCTCCACTTTATTCTGTCCACTACAGTCTTTCCACTATAGTCTTTCCACTATAGTCTGTCCACTTTAGTCTTTCAACTTTTGTTTTTCCACTTTAGTCTGTCCGCTTTAGTCTTTCCACTATAGTCTGTCTTCTTTAGTCTTTTTACTTTAGTCTTTCCACTTTATTCTGTCCACTTCAGTGTGTACACTTTCGTCTGTCCATTGAGTCTTTCCACTTCAGTCTTTCCACTATAGTTTGTCCACTTTAGTCTTTCGACTTTAGTCTTTCCACTTTAGTCTGTACACTTTAGTCTTTCCACTATAGTCTGTCCACTTTAGTCTTTCCACTATTCTCTGTCCACTTTAGTCTTTCCAGTTTAGTCTTTCAACTAAAGTCTCCACTTTATTCTGTCCACTACAGTCTTTCCACTATAGTCTTTCCACTATAGTCTGTCTACTTTAGTCTTTCCACTTTAGTCTTTCCACTTTAGTCTGTCCACTTTAGTCTTTCCATTATAGTCTGTCCACTAAAGTCTTTCCACTTTAGTCTTTCCGCTTTAGTCTGTCCACATAGTCTTTCCACTTCAGTCTTTCCACTAGAGTCTGTCCACTTTAGTCTTTCCACTTTAGTCTTTCCACTTTAGTCTGTCCACTTTAGTCTTTCCACTATAGTCTGTCCACTTTAGTCTTTCGACTTTAGTCTTTCCACTTTAGTCTGTACACTTTAGTCTTTCCACTATAGTCTGTCCACTTTAGTCTTTCCACTATTCTCTGTCCACTTTAGTCTTTCCACTTTAGTCTTTCAACTATAGTCTCCACTTTATTCTGTCCACTACAGTCTTTCCACTATAGTCTTTCCACTATAGTCTGTCCACTTTAGTCTTTCCACTTTAGTCTTTCCACTTTATTCTGTCCACTTCAGTGTGTACACTTTAGTCTGTCCACTGAGTCTTTCCACTTCAGTCTTTCCACTATAGTCTGTCCACTTTAGTCTTTCAACTTTAGTCTTTCCACTTTAGTCTGTCCACTTTAGTCTTTCCACTATAGTCTGTCCACTTTAGTCTTTCCACTATTCTCTGTCCACTTTAGTCTTTCCACTAGAGTCTCCACTTTATTCTGTCCACTACAGTATTTCCACTATAGTCTTTCCACTAAAGTCTGTCCACTTTAGTCTTTCCACTTTAGTCTTTCCACTTTAGTCTGTCCAAATTAGTCTTTCCACTATAGTTTGTCCACTTTAGTCTTTTCACTTTAGTCTTTCCACTGAGGTCTCCACTTTATTCTGTCCACTACATTCTTTCCACTATAGTTTTTCCACTGTAGTCTGTCCACTTTAGTCTTTCCACTATTCCCTGTCCACTTTAGTCTTTCCACTATAGTCTCCACTTTATTCTGTCCACTACAGTCTTTCCACTATAGTTTTTCCACTGTAGTCTGTCCACTTTAGTCTTTCCACTATAGTCTCCACTTTATTCTGTCCACTACAGTCTTTCCACTTTAGTCTTTCCACTATTCTCTGTCCTCTTTAGTCTTTCCACTTTAGTCTTTCCACTATAGTGTCCACTTTATTCCTTCCACTACAGTTTTTCCACTATAGTCTTTCCACTAAAGTCTGTCCACTTTAGTCTTTCCACTATTCTCTGTCCACTTTAGTCTTTCCACTATAGTCTGTCCACTTTAGTCTGTCCACTTAGTCTTTCCACTTCAGTCTTTTCACTATAGTCTGTCCACTTTAGTCTTTCCATTTTAGCCTTTCCACTATAGTCTCCACTTTATTCTGTCCACTACAGTCTTATCACTTTAGTCTTTCCACTATTCCCTGTCCACTTTAGTCTTTCCACTTTAGCCTTTCCACTATAGTCACCACTTTATTCTGTCCACTACAGTCTTTCCACTGTAGTCCTTCCACTATAGTCTGTCCACTTTAGTCTTTCCACTATTCTCTGTCCACTTTAGTCTTTCCACTATAGTCTACACTTTATTCTGTCCACTACAGTCTTTCCACTATAGTCTTTCCACTATAGTCTTTCCACTTTAGTCTTTCCACTACAGTCTTTCCACTATAGTCTTTCCACTATAGTCTGTCCACTTTAGTCTTTCCACTTTAGTCTTTCCACTATAGTCTATACTTTATTCTGTCCACTACAGTCTTTCCACTATAGTCTTTCCACTATAGTTTGTCCAATTTAGTCTTTCCACTTTAGTCTTTTCACTATAGTCTCCACTTTATTCTGTTCACTACAGTCTTTCCACTATAGTCTTTCCACTATAGTCTGTCCACTTTAGTCTTTCCACTCTTCTCTGTCCACTTTCGTCTTTCCACTATAGTCTCCACTTTATTCTGTCCACTACAGTCTTTCCACTATAGTCTTTCCACTATAGTCTGTCCACTTTAGTCTTTCCACTACAGTCTTTCCACTATAGTCTTTCCACTATAGTCTGTCCACTTTAGTCTTTCCACTTTAGTCTTTCCACTATAGTCTATACTTTCTTCTGTCCACTACAGTCTTTCCACTATAGTTTGTCCACTTTAGTCTTTCCAATTTAGTCTGTCCACTTTAGTCTTTCAACTATAGTCTGTCCACTTTAGTCTTTCCAATATTCTCTGTCCACTTTAGTCTTTCCGCTATAGTCTCCACTTTATTCTGTCCACTACAGTCTTTCCACTTTAGTCTGTCCACTTTAGTCTGTCCACTTTAGTCTTTCCACTTTAGTCATTTCCACTATAGTCTGTCCACTTTAGTCTTTCGACTTTAGTCTTTCCACTTTAGTCTGTACACTTTAGTCTTTCCACTATAGTCTGTCCACTTTAGTCTTTCCACTATTCTCTGTCCACTTTAGTCTTTCCAGTTTAGTCTTTCAACTAAAGTCTCCACTTTATTCTGTCCACTACAGTCTTTCCACTATAGTCTTTCCACTATAGTCTGTCTACTTTAGTCTTTCCACTTTAGTCTTTCCACTTTAGTCTGTCCACTTTAGTCTTTCCACTATAGTCTGTCCACTATAGTCTTTCCACTTTAGTCTTTCCGCTTTAGTCTGTCCACATAGTCTTTCCACTTCAGTCTTTCCACTAGAGTCTGTCCACTTTAGTCTTTCCACTTTAGTCTTTCCACTTTAGTCTGTCCACTTTAGTCTTTCCACTATAGTCTGTCCACTTTAGTCTTTCGACTTTAGTCTTTCCACTTTAGTCTGTACACTTTAGTCTTTCCACTATAGTCTGTCCACTTTAGTCTTTCCACTATTCTCTGTCCACTTTAGTCTTTCCACTTTAGTCTTTCAACTATAGTCTCCACTTTATTCTGTCCACTACAGTCTTTCCACTATAGTCTTTCCACTATAGTCTGTCCACTTTAGTCTTTCCACTTTAGTCTTTCCACTTTATTCTGTCCACTTCAGTGTGTACACTTTAGTCTGTCCACTGAGTCTTTCCACTTCAGTCTTTCCACTATAGTCTGTCCACTTTAGTCTTTCAACTTTAGTCTTTCCACTTTAGTCTGTCCACTTTAGTCTTTCCACTATAGTCTGTCCACTTTAGTCTTTCCACTATTCTCTGTCCACTTTAGTCTTTCCACTAGAGTCTCCACTTTATTCTGTCCACTACAGTATTTCCACTATAGTCTTTCCACTAAAGTCTGTCCACTTTAGTCTTTCCACTTTAGTCTTTCCACTTTAGTCTGTCCAAATTAGTCTTTCCACTTTAGTCTTTCCACTTTAGTCTGTCCACTTTAGTCTTTCCACTATAGTCTGTCCACTTTAGTCTTTTTACTTTATTCTTTCCACTTTATTCTGTCCACTTCAGTGTGTACACTTTAGTCTGTCCATTGAGTCTTTCCACTTCAGTCTTTCCACTATAGTTTGTCCACTTTAGTCTTTCCACTTTAGTCTTTCCACTATAGTCTCCACTTTATTCTGTCCACTACATTCTTTCCACTTTAGTCTTTCCACTATTCCCTGTCCAATTTAGTCTTTCCACTATAGTCTTTCCACTATAGTGTCCACTTTATTCCTTCCACTACAGTTTTTCCACTATAGTCTTTCCACTATAGTCTGTCCACTTTAGTCTTTCCACTATTCTCTGTCCACTTTAGTCTTTCCACTATAGTCTCCACTTTATTATGTCCACTACAGTCTTTCCACTTTAGTCTTTCCACTATAGTCTACCCACTTCAGTCTGTCCACTTTAGTCTTTCCACTATAGTCTGTCCACTTTAGTCTTTCCACTATAGTCTTTCCACTTTAGTCTGTCCACTTAGTCTTTCCACTTCAGTCTTTCCACTATAGTCTGTCCACTTTAGTCTTTCCACTTTAGCCTTTCCACTATAGTCTCCACTTTAATCTGTCCACTACAGTCTTTCCACTTTAGTCTTTCCACTATAGTCTATCCACTTCAGTCTGTCTCCTTTAGTCTTTCCACTATAGTCTGTCCACTTTAGTCTTTCCACTATAGTCTTTCCACTTTAGTCTGTCCACTTAGTCTTTCCACTTCAGTCTTTTCACTATAGTCTGTCCACTTTAGTCTTTCCACTTTAGCCTTTCCACTATAGTCTCCACTTTATTGTGTCCACTACAGTCTTATCACTTTAGTCTTTCCACTATTCCCTGTCCACTTTAGTCTTTCCACTTTAGTCACTACTTTATTCTGTCCACTACAGTCTTTCCACTGTAGTCTTTCCACTATAGTCTGTCCACTTTAGTCTTTCCACTATTCTCTGTCCACTTTAGTCTTTCCACTATAGTCTACACTTTATTCTGTCCACTACAGTCTTTCCACTATAATCTTTCCACTATAGTCTTTCCACTTTAGTCTTTCCACTACAGTCTTTCCACTATAGTCTTTCCACTATAGTCTGTCCACTTTAGTCTTTCCACTTTAGTCTTTCCACTTTAGTCTTTCCACTATAGTCTATACTTTATTCTGTCCACTTCAGTCTTTTCACTATAGTCTGTCCACTTTAGTCTTTCCACTTTAGCCTTTCCACTATAGTCTCCACTTTATTCTGTCCACTACAGTCTTATCACTTTAGTCTTTCCACTATTCCCTGTCCACTTTAGTCTTTCCACTTTAGTCACCACTTTATTCTGTCCACTACAGTCTTTCCACTGTAGTCTTTACACTATAGTCTGTCCACTTTAGTCTTTCCACTATTCTCTGTCCACTTTAGTCTTTCCACTATAGTCTACACTTTATTCTGTCCACTACAGTCTTTCCACTATAGTCTTTCCACTATAGTCTTTCCACTTTAGTCTGTCCACTTATTCCTTCCACTACAGTTTTTCCACTATAGTCTTTCCACTAAAGTCTGTCCACTTTAGTCTTTCCACTATTCTCTGTCCACTTTAGTCTTTCCACTATAGTCTCCACTTTAATCTGTCCACTACAGTCTTTCCACTTTAGTCTTTCCACTATAGTCTATCCACTTCAGTCTGTCTCCTTTAGTCTTTCCACTATAGTCTGTCCACTTTAGTCTTTCCACTATAGTCTTTCCACTTTAGTCTGTCCACTTAGTCTTTCCACTTCAGTCTTTTCACTATAGTCTGTCCACTTTAGTCTTTCCACTTTAGCCTTTCCACTATAGTCTCCACTTTATTCTGTCCACTACAGTCTTATCACTTTAGTCTTTCCACTATTCCCTGTCCACTTTAGTCTTTCCACTTTAGTCACCACTTTATTCTGTCCACTACAGTCTTTCCACTGTAGTCTTTCCACTATAGTCTGTCCACTTTAGTCTGTCCACTATTCTCTGTCCACTTTAGTCTTTCCACTATAGTCTACACTTTATTCTGTCCACTACAGTCTTTCCACTATAGTCTTTCCACTATAGTCTTTCCACTTTAGTCTTTCCACTACAGTCTTTCCACTATAGTCTTTCCACTATAGTCTGTCCACTTTAGTCTTTCCAATTTAGTCTTTCCACTTTAGTCTTTCCACTATAGTCTATACTTTATTCTGTCCACTACAGTCTTTCCACTATAGTCTGTCCACTTTAGTCTTTCCACTTTAGTCTTGCCACTATAGTCTATACTTTATTCTGTCCACTATAGTCTTTCCACTATAGTCTGTCCACTTTAGTCTTTTCACTTTAGTCTTTCCACTTTAGTCTGTCCAAATTAGTCTTTCCACTTTAGTCTTTCCACTTTAGTCTGTCCACTTTAGTCTTTCCACTATAGTCTGTCCACTTTAGTCTTTTTACTTTAGTCTTTCCACTTGATTCTGTCCACTTCAGTGTGTACACTTTAGTCTGTCCATTGAGTCTTTCCACTTCAGTCTTTCCACAATAGTTTGTCCACTTTAGTCTTTCCACTTTAGTCTTTCCACTATAGTCTCCACTTTATTATGTCCACTACATTCTTTCCACTTTAGTCTTTCCACTATTCCCTGTCCAATTAAGTCTTTCCACTATAGTCTCCACTTTATTCTGTCCACTACAGTCTTTCCACTTTAGTCTTTCCACTATTCTCTGTCCTCTTTAGTCGTTCCACTTTATTCTTTCCACTATAGTGTCCACTTTATTCCTTCCACTACAGTTTTTCCACTATAGTCTTTCCACTATAGTCTGTCCACTTTAGTCTTTCCACTATTCTCTGTCCACTTTAGTCTTTCCACTATAGTCTCCACTTTATTTTGTCCACTACAGTCTTTCCACTTTAGTCTTTCCACTATAGTCTATCCACTTCAGTCTGTCCACTTTAGTCTTTCCACTATAGTCTGTCCACTTTAGTCTTTCCACTATAGTCTTTCCGCTTTAGTCTGTCCACTTAGTCTTTCCAATTCAGTCTTTCCACTATAGTCTGTCCACTTTAGTCTTTCCACTTTAGCCTTTCCACTATAGTCTCCACTTTATTCTGTCCACTACAGTCTTATCACTTTAGTCTTTCCACTATTCCCTGTCCACTTTAGTCTTTCCACTTTAGTCACCACTGTATTCTGTCCATTACAGTCTTTCCACTGTAGTCTTTCCACTATAGTCTGTCCACTTTAGTCTTACCACTATTCTCTGTCCACTTTAGTCTTTCCACTATAGTCTACACTTTATTCTGTCCACTACAGTCTTTCCACTATAGTCTTTCCACGATAGTCTTTCCACTTTAGTCTTTCCACTACAGTCTTTCCACTATACTCTTTCCACTATAGTCTGTCCACTTTAGTCTTTCCACTTTAGTCTTTCCACTTTAGTCTTTCCACTATAGTCTATACTTTATTCTGTCCACTACAGTCTTTCCACTATAGTCTTTCCACTATAGTTTGTCCACTTTAGTCTTTCCACTTTAGTCTTTTCACTATAGTCTCCACTTTATTCTGTTCACTACAGTCTTTCCACTATAGTCTTTCCACTATAGTCTGTCCACTTTAGTCTTTCCACTCTTCTCTGTCCACTTTCGTCTTTCCACTATAGTCTCCACTTTATTCTGTCCACTACAGTCTTTCCACTATAGTCTTTCCACTATAGTTTGTCCACTTTAGTCTTTCCACTACAGTCTTTCCACTATATTCTTTCCACTATAGTCTGTCCACTTTAGTCTTTCCACTTTAGTCTTTCCACTATAGTCTATACTTTATTCTGTCCACTACAGTCTTTCCACTATAGTCTTTCCACTATAGTTTGTCCACTTTAGTCTTTCCACTTTAGTCTGTCCACTTTAGTCTTTCAACTATAGTCTGTCCACTTTAGTCTTTCCAATATTCTCTGTCCACTTTAGTCTTTCCGCTATAGTCTCCACTTTATTCTGTCCACTACAGTCTTTCCACTTTAGTCTGTCCACTTTAGTCTGTCCACTTTAGTCTTTCCACTTTAGTCATTTCCACTATAGTCTGTCCACTTTAGTCTTTCGACTTTAGTCTTTCCACTTTAGTCTGTACACTTTAGTCTTTCCACTATAGTCTGTCCACTTTAGTCTTTCCACTATTCTCTGTCCACTTTAGTCTTTCCAGTTTAGTCTTTCAACTATAGTCTCCACTTTATTCTGTCCACTACAGTCTTTCCACTATAGTCTTTCCACTATAGTCTGTCTACTTTAGTCTTTCCACGTTAGTCTTTCCACTTTAGTCTGTCCACTTTAGTCTTTCCACTATAGTCTGTCCACTATAGTCTTTCCACTTTAGTCTTTCCGCTTTAGTCTGTCCACATAGTCTTTCCACTTCAGTCTTTCCACTAGAGTCTGTCCACTTTAGTCTTTCCACTTTAGTCTTTCCACTTTAGTCTGTCCACTTTAGTCTTTCCACTGTAGTCTGTCCCCTTTAGTCTTTCGACTTTAGTCTTTCGACTTTAGTCTTTCCACTTTAGTCTTTCCACTATAGTCTGTCCACTTTAGTCTTTCCACTATTCTCTGTCCACTTTAGTCTTTCCACTTTAGTCTTTCAACTATAGTCTCCACTTTATTCTGTCCACTACAGTCTTTCCACTATAGTCTTTCCACTATAGTCTGTCCACTTTAGTCTTTCCACTTTAGTCTTTCCACTATTCTCTGTCCACTTTAGTCTGTCCACTTTAGTCTTTCCACTATTCTCTGTCCATTTTAGTCTTTCCACTAGAGTCTCCACTTTATTCTGTCCACTATAGTCTGTCCACTTTAGTCTTTCCACTTTAGTCTGTCCACTTTAGTCTTTCCACTATAGTCTGTCCACTTTAGTCTTTCCACTATTCTCTGTCCATTTTAGTCTTTCCACTAGAGTCTCCACTTTACTCTGTCCACTACAGTCTTTCCACTATAGTCTTTCCACTAAAGTCTGTCCACTTTAGTCTTTCCACTTTAGTCTGTCCACTTTAGTCTTTGTACTATAGTCTGTCCACTTTAGTCTTTCCACTATAATCTGTCCACTTTAGTCTTTCCACTATAGTCTGTCCACTTTAGTCTTTCCACTTTAGTCTTTCAACTTTATTCTGTCCACTTCAGTGTGTACACTTTAGTCTGTCCACTGAGTCTTTCCACTTCAGTCTTTCCACTATAGTCTGTCCACTTTAGTCTTTCCACTTTAGTCTTTCCACTATAGTCTCCACTTTATTCTGTCCACTACATTCTTTCCACTTTAGTCTCTCCACTATTCTCTGTCCACTTTAGTCTTTCCACTATAGTCTCCACTTTATTCTGTCCACTACAGTCTTTCAACTATAGTCTTTCCACTATAGTCTGTCCACTTTAGTCTTTCCGCTATTCTCTGTCAACTTTAGTCTTTCCACTATAGTCTGTCCACTTTAGTCTTTCCACTATTCTCTGTCCACTTTAGTCTTTCCACTATAGTCTCCACTATATTATGTCCACTACAGTCTTTCCACTATAGTCTTTCCACTATAGTCTGTCCACTTTAGTCTTTCCAGTATAGTCTCCACTTTATTCTGTCCACTACAGTCTTTCCACTATAGTCTTTCCACTATAGTCTGTCCACTTTAGTCTTTCAACTTTTGTTTTTCCACTTTAGTCTGTCCGCTTTAGTCTTTCCACTATAGTCTGTCCACTTTAGTCTTTTTACTTTAGTCTTTCCACTTTATTCTGTCCACTTCAGTGTGTACACTTTCGTCTGTCCATTGAGTCTTTCCACTTCAGTCTTTCCACTATAGTTTGTCCACTTTAGTCTTTCCACTTTAGTCTTTCCACTGAGGTCTCCACTTTATTCTGTCCACTACATTCTTTCCACTTTAGTCTTTCCACTATTCCCTGTCCACTTTAGTCTTTCCACTATAGTCTCCACTTTATTCTGTCCACTACAGTCTTTCCACTATAGTTTTTCCACTGTAGTCTGTCCACTTTAGTCTTTCCACTATTCTCTGTCCACTTTAGTCTTTCCACTATAGTCTCCACTTTATTCTGTCCACTACAGTCTTTCCACTTTAGTCTTTCCACTATTCTCTGTCCTCTTTAGTCTTTCCACTTTAGTCTTTCCACTATAGTGTCCACTTTATTCCTTCCACTACAGTTTTTCCACTATAGTCTTTCCACTAAAGTCTGTCCACTTTAGTCTTTCCACTATTCTCTGTCCACTTTAGTCTTTCCACTATAGTCTCCACTTTAATCTGTCCACTACAGTCTTTCCACTTTAGTCTTTCCACTATAGTCTATCCACTTCAGTCTGTCTCCTTTAGTCTTTCCACTATAGTCTGTCCACTTTAGTCTTTCCACTATAGTCTTTCCACTTTAGTCTGTCCACTTAGTCTTTCCACTTCAGTCTTTTCACTATAGTCTGTCCACTTTAGTCTTTCCACTTTAGCCTTTCCACTATA
Source organism: Branchinecta sandiegonensis (assembly GCA_030848855.1). Classification (NCBI taxonomy): domain Eukaryota; kingdom Metazoa; phylum Arthropoda; class Branchiopoda; order Anostraca; family Branchinectidae; genus Branchinecta; species Branchinecta sandiegonensis. The sequence continues at coordinate 45,640 of JAUPMV010000135.1, forward strand.
GTCTCCACTTTATTCTGTCCACTACAGTCTTATCACTTTAGTCTTTCCACTATTCCCTGTCCAATTTAGTCTTTCCACTACAGTCTTTCCACTATACTCTTTCCACTATAGTCTGTCCACTTTAGTCTTTCCACTTTAGTCTTTCCACTATAGTCTATACTTTCTTCTGTCCACTACAGTCTTTCCACTATAGTCTTTCCACTATAGTTTGTCCACTTTAGTCTTTCCAATTTAGTCTGTCCACTTTAGTCTTTCAACTATAGTCTGTCCACTTTAGTCTTTCCAATATTCTCTGTCCACTTTAGTCTTTCCGCTATAGTCTCCACTTTATTCTGTCCACTACAGTCTTTCCACTTTAGTCTGTCCACTTTAGTCTGTCCACTTTAGTCTTTCCACTTTAGTCATTTCCACTATAGTCTGTCCACTTTAGTCTTTCGACTTTAGTCTTTCCACTTTAGTCTGTACACTTTAGTCTTTCCACTATAGTCTGTCCACTTTAGTCTTTCCAGTTTAGTCTTTCAACTATAGTCTCCACTTTATTCTGTCCACTACAGTCTTTCCACTATAGTCTTTCCACTATAGTCTGTCTACTTTAGTCTTTCCACTTTAGTCTTTCCACTTTAGTCTGTCCACTTTAGTCTTTCCACTATAGTCTGTCCACTATAGTCTTTCCACTTTAGTCTTTCCGCTTTAGTCTGTCCACATAGTCTTTCCACTTCAGTCTTTCCACTAGAGTCTGTCCACTTTAGTCTTTCCACTTTAGTCTTTCCACTTTAGTCTGTCCACTTTAGTCTTTCCACTATAGTCTGTCCACTTTAGTCTTTCGACTTTAGTCTTTCCACTTTAGTCTGTACACTTTAGTCTTTCCACTATAGTCTGTCCACTTTAGTCTTTCCACTATTCTCTGTCCACTTTAGTCTTTCCACTTTAGTCTTTCAACTATAGTCTCCACTTTATTCTGTCCACTACAGTCTTTCCACTATAGTCTTTCCACTATAGTCTGTCCACTTTAGTCTTTCCACTTTAGTCTTTCCACTTTATTCTGTCCACTTCAGTGTGTCCACTTTAGTCTGTCCACTGAGTCTTTCCACTTCAGTCTTTCCACTATAGTCTGTCCACTTTAGTCTTTCAACTTTAGTCTTTCCACTTTAGTCTGTCCACTTTAGTCTTTCCACTATAGTCTGTCCACTTTAGTCTTTCCACTATTCTCTGTCCACTTTAGTCTTTCCACTAGAGTCTCCACTTTATTCTGTCCACTACAGTATTTCCACTATAGTCTTTCCACTAAAGTCTGTCCACTTTAGTCTTTCCACTTTAGTCTTTCCACTTTAGTCTGTCCAAATTAGTCTTTCCACTTTAGTCTTTCCACTTTAGTCTGTCCACTTTAGTCTTTCCACTATAGTCTGTCTACTTTAGTCTTTTTACTTTATTCTTTCCACTTTATTCTGTCCACTTCAGTGTGTACACTTTAGTCTGTCCATTGAGTCTTTCCACTTCAGTCTTTCCACTATAGTTTGTCCACTTTAGTCTTTCCACTTTAGTCTTTCCACTATAGTCTCCACTTTATTCTGTCCACTACATTCTTTCCACGTTAGTCTTTCCACTATTCCCTGTCCAATTTAGTCTTTCCACTATAGTCTTTCCACTATAGTGTCCACTTTATTCCTTCCACTACAGTTTTTCCACTATAGTCTTTCCACTATAGTCTGTCCACTTTATTCTTTCCACTATTCTCTGTCCACTTTAGTCTTTCCACTATAGTCTCCACTTTATTATGTCCACTACAGTCTTTCCACTTTAGTCTTTCCACTATAGTCTATCCACTTCAGTCTGTCCACTTTAGTCTTTCCATTATAGTCTGTCCACTTTAGTCTTTCCACTATAGTCTTTCCACTTTAGTCTGTCCACTTAGTCTTTCCACTTCAGTCTTTCCACTATAGTCTGTCCACTTTAGTCTTTCCACTTTAGCCTTTCCACTATAGTCTCCACTTTAATCTGTCCACTACAGTCTTTCCACTTTAGTCTTTCCACTATAGTCTATCCACTTCAGTCTGTCTCCTTTAGTCTTTCCACTATAGTCTGTCCACTTTAGTCTTTCCACTATAGTCTTTCCACTTTAGTCTGTCCACTTAGTCTTTCCACTTCAGTCTTTTCACTATAGTCTGTCCACTTTAGTCTTTCCACTTTAGCCTTTCCACTATAGTCTCCACTTTATTCTGTCCACTACAGTCTTATCACTTTAGTCTTTCCACTATTCCCTGTCCACTTTAGTCTTTCCACTTTAGTCACCACTTTATTCTGTCCACTACAGTCTTTCCACTGTAGTCTTTCCACTATAGTCTGTCCACTTTAGTCTTTCCATTATTCTCTGTCCACTTTAGTCTTTCCACTATAGTCTACACTTTATTCTGTCCACTACAGTCTTTCCACTATAGTCTTTCCACTATAGTCTTTCCACTTTAGTCTTTCCACTACATTCTTTCCACTATAGTCTTTCCACTATAGTCTGTCCACTTTAATCTTTCCACTTTAGTCTTTCCACTATAGTCTATACTTTATTCTGTCCACTTCAGTCTTTTCACTATAGTCTGTCCACTTTAGTCTTTCCACTTTAGTCTTTCCACTATAGTCTATACTTTCTTCTGTCCACTACAGTCTTTCCACTATAGTCTTTCCACTATAGTTTGTCCACTTTAGTCTTTCCAATTTAGTCTGTCCACTTTAGTCTTTCAACTATAGTCTGTCCACTTTAGTCTTTCCAATATTCTCTGTCCACTTTAGTCTTTCCGCTATAGTCTCCACTTTATTCTGTCCACTACAGTCTTTCCACTTTAGTCTGTCCACTTTAGTCTGTCCACTTTAGTCTTTCCACTTTAGTCATTTCCACTATAGTCTGTCCACTTTAGTCTTTCGACTTTAGTCTTTCCACTTTAGTCTGTACACTTTAGTCTTTCCACTATAGTCTGTCCACTTTAGTCTTTCCAGTTTAGTCTTTCAACTATAGTCTCCACTTTATTCTGTCCACTACAGTCTTTCCACTATAGTCTTTCCACTATAGTCTGTCTACTTTAGTCTTTCCACTTTAGTCTTTCCACTTTAGTCTGTCCACTTTAGTCTTTCCACTATAGTCTGTCCACTATAGTCTTTCCACTTTAGTCTTTCCGCTTTAGTCTGTCCACATAGTCTTTCCACTTCAGTCTTTCCACTAGAGTCTGTCCACTTTAGTCTTTCCACTTTAGTCTTTCCACTTTAGTCTGTCCACTTTAGTCTTTCCACTATAGTCTGTCCACTTTAGTCTTTCGACTTTAGTCTTTCCACTTTAGTCTGTACACTTTAGTCTTTCCACTATAGTCTGTCCACTTTAGTCTTTCCACTATTCTCTGTCCACTTTAGTCTTTCCACTTTAGTCTTTCAACTATAGTCTCCACTTTATTCTGTCCACTACAGTCTTTCCACTATAGTCTTTCCACTATAGTCTGTCCACTTTAGTCTTTCCACTTTAGTCTTTCCACTTTATTCTGTCCACTTCAGTGTGTCCACTTTAGTCTGTCCACTGAGTCTTTCCACTTCAGTCTTTCCACTATAGTCTGTCCACTTTAGTCTTTCAACTTTAGTCTTTCCACTTTAGTCTGTCCACTTTAGTCTTTCCACTATAGTCTGTCCACTTTAGTCTTTCCACTATTCTCTGTCCACTTTAGTCTTTCCACTAGAGTCTCCACTTTATTCTGTCCACTACAGTATTTCCACTATAGTCTTTCCACTAAAGTCTGTCCACTTTAGTCTTTCCACTTTAGTCTTTCCACTTTAGTCTGTCCAAATTAGTCTTTCCACTTTAGTCTTTCCACTTTAGTCTGTCCACTTTAGTCTTTCCACTATAGTCTGTCTACTTTAGTCTTTTTACTTTATTCTTTCCACTTTATTCTGTCCACTTCAGTGTGTACACTTTAGTCTGTCCATTGAGTCTTTCCACTTCAGTCTTTCCACTATAGTTTGTCCACTTTAGTCTTTCCACTTTAGTCTTTCCACTATAGTCTCCACTTTATTCTGTCCACTACATTCTTTCCACGTTAGTCTTTCCACTATTCCCTGTCCAATTTAGTCTTTCCACTATAGTCTTTCCACTATAGTGTCCACTTTATTCCTTCCACTACAGTTTTTCCACTATAGTCTTTCCACTATAGTCTGTCCACTTTATTCTTTCCACTATTCTCTGTCCACTTTAGTCTTTCCACTATAGTCTCCACTTTATTATGTCCACTACAGTCTTTCCACTTTAGTCTTTCCACTATAGTCTATCCACTTCAGTCTGTCCACTTTAGTCTTTCCACTATAGTCTGTCCACTTTAGTCTTTCCACTATAGTCTTTCCACTTTAGTCTGTCCACTTAGTCTTTCCACTTCAGTCTTTCCACTATAGTCTGTCCACTTTAGTCTTTCCACTTTAGCCTTTCCACTATAGTCTCCACTTTAATCTGTCCACTACAGTCTTTCCACTTTAGTCTTTCCACTATAGTCTATCCACTTCAGTCTGTCTCCTTTAGTCTTTCCACTATAGTCTGTCCACTTTAGTCTTTCCACTATAGTCTTTCCACTTTAGTCTGTCCACTTAGTCTTTCCACTTCAGTCTTTTCACTATAGTCTGTCCACTTTAGTCTTTCCACTTTAGCCTTTCCACTATAGTCTCCACTTTATTCTGTCCACTACAGTCTTATCACTTTAGTCTTTCCACTATTCCCTGTCCACTTTAGTCTTTCCACTTTAGTCACCACTTTATTCTGTCCACTACAGTCTTTCCACTGTAGTCTTTCCACTATAGTCTGTCCACTTTAGTCTTTCCATTATTCTCTGTCCACTTTAGTCTTTCCACTATAGTCTACACTTTATTCTGTCCACTACAGTCTTTCCACTATAGTCTTTCCACTATAGTCTTTCCACTTTAGTCTTTCCACTACATTCTTTCCACTATAGTCTTTCCACTATAGTCTGTCCACTTTAATCTTTCCACTTTAGTCTTTCCACTATAGTCTATACTTTATTCTGTCCACTTCAGTCTTTTCACTATAGTCTGTCCACTTTAGTCTTTCCACTTTAGCCTTTCCACTATAGTCTCCACTTTATTCTGTCCACTACAGTCTTATCACTTTAGTCTTTCCACTATTCCCTGTCCACTTTAGTCTTTCCACTTTAGTCACCACTTTATTCTGTCCACTACAGTCTTTCCACTGTAGTCTTTCCACTATAGTCTGTCCACTTTAGTCTTTCCACTATTCTCTGTCCACTTTAGTCTTTCCACTATAGTCTACACTTTTTTCTGTCCACTACAGTCTTTCCACTATAGTCTTTCCACTACAGTCTTTCCACTTTAGTCTTTCCACTACAGTCTTTCCACTATAGTCTTTCCACTATAGTCTGTCCACTTTAGTCTTTCCACTTTAGTCTTTCCACTTTAGTCTTTCCACTATAGTCTATACTTTATTCTGTCCACTACAGTCTTTCCACTATAGTCTGTCCACTTTAGTCTTTCCACTTTAGTCTTGCCACTATAGTCTATACTTTATTCTGTCCACTATAGTCTTTCCACTATAGTCTGTCCACTTTAGTCTTTTCACTTTAGTCTTTCCACTTTAGTCTGTCCAAATTAGTCTTTCCACTTTAGTCTTTCCACTTTAGTCTGTCCACTTTAGTCTTTCCACTATAGTCTGTCCACTTTAGTCTTTTTACTTTAGTCTTTCCACTTGATTCTGTCCACTTCAGTGTGTACACTTTAGTCTGTCCATTGAGTCTTTCCACTTCAGTCTTTCCACATTAGTTTGTCCACTTTAGTCTTTCCACTTTAGTCTTTCCACTATAGTCTCCACTTTATTCTGTCCACTACATTCTTTCCACTTTATTCTTTCCACTATAGTGTCCACTTTATTCCTTCCACTACAGTTTTTCCACTATAGTCTTTCCACTATAGTCTGTCCACTTTAGTCTTTCCACTATTCTCTGTCCACTTTAGTCTTTCCACTATAGTCTCCACTTTATTCTGTCCACTACAGTCTTTCCACTTTAGTCTTTCCACTATAGTCTATCCACTTCAGTCTGTCCACTTTAGTCTTTCCACTATAGTCTGTCCACTTTAGTCTTTCCACTATAGTCTTTCCGCTTTAGTCTGTCCACTTAGTCTTTCCACTTCAGTCTTTCCACTATAGTCTGTCCACTTTAGTCTTTCCACTTTAGCCTTTCCACTATAGTCTCCACTTTATTCTGTCCACTACAGTCTTATCACTTTAGTCTTTCCACTATTCCCTGTCCACTTTAGTCTTTCCACTTTAGTCACCACTTTATTCTGTCCATTACAGTCTTTCCACTGTAGTCTTTCCACTATAGTCTGTCCACTTTAGTCTTACCACTATTCTCTGTCCACTTTAGTCTTTCCACTATAGTCTACACTTTATTCTGTCCACTACAGTCTTTCCACTATAGTCTTTCCACGATAGTCTTTCCACTTTAGTCTTTCCACTACAGTCTTTCCACTATACTCTTTCCACTATAGTCTGTCCACTTTAGTCTTTCCACTTTAGTCTTTCCACTATAGTCTATACTTTCTTCTGTCCACTACAGTCTTTCCACTATAGTCTTTCCACTATAGTTTGTCCACTTTAGTCTTTCCAATTTAGTCTGTCCACTTTAGTCTTTCAACTATAGTCTGTCCACTTTAGTCTTTCCAATATTCTCTGTCCACTTTAGTCTTTCCGCTATAGTCTCCACTTTATTCTGTCCACTACAGTCTTTCCACTTTAGTCTGTCCACTTTAGTCTGTCCACTTTAGTCTTTCCACTTTAGTCATTTCCACTATAGTCTGTCCACTTTAGTCTTTCGACTTTAGTCTTTCCACTTTAGTCTGTACACTTTAGTCTTTCCACTATAGTCTGTCCACTTTAGTCTTTCCAGTTTAGTCTTTCAACTATAGTCTCCACTTTATTCTGTCCACTACAGTCTTTCCACTATAGTCTTTCCACTATAGTCTGTCTACTTTAGTATTTCCACTTTAGTCTTTCCACTTTAGTCTGTCCACTTTAGTCTTTCCACTATAGTCTGTCCACTATAGTCTTTCCACTTTAGTCTTTCCGCTTTAGTCTGTCCACATAGTCTTTCCACTTCAGTCTTTCCACTAGAGTCTGTCCACTTTAGTCTTTCCACTTTAGTCTTTCCACTTTAGTCTGTCCACTTTAGTCTTTCCACTATAGTCTGTCCACTTTAGTCTTTCGACTTTAGTCTTTCCACTTTAGTCTGTACACTTTAGTCTTTCCACTATAGTCTGTCCACTTTAGTCTTTCCACTATTCTCTGTCCACTTTAGTCTTTCCACTTTAGTCTTTCAACTATAGTCTCCACTTTATTCTGTCCACTACAGTCTTTCCACTATAGTCTTTCCACTATAGTCTGTCCACTTTAGTCTTTCCACTTTAGTCTTTCCACTTTATTCTGTCCACTTCAGTGTGTCCACTTTAGTCTGTCCACTGAGTCTTTCCACTTCAGTCTTTCCACTATAGTCTGTCCACTTTAGTCTTTCAACTTTAGTCTTTCCACTTTAGTCTGTCCACTTTAGTCTTTCCACTATAGTCTGTCCACTTTAGTCTTTCCACTATTCTCTGTCCACTTTAGTCTTTCCACTAGAGTCTCCACTTTATTCTGTCCACTACAGTATTTCCACTATAGTCTTTCCACTAAAGTCTGTCCACTTTAGTCTTTCCACTTTAGTCTTTCCACTTTAGTCTGTCCAAATTAGTCTTTCCACTTTAGTCTTTCCACTTTAGTCTGTCCACTTTAGTCTTTCCACTATAGTCTGTCCACTTTAGTCTTTTTTCTTTATTCTTTCCACTTTATTCTGTCCACTTCAGTGTGTACACTTTAGTCTGTCCATTGAGTCTTTCCACTTCAGTCTTTCCACTATAGTTTGTCCACTTTAGTCTTTCCACTTTAGTCTTTCCACTATAGTCTCCACTTTATTCTGTCCACTACATTCTTTCCACGTTAGTCTTTCCACTATTCCCTGTCCAATTTAGTCTTTCCACTATAGTCTTTCCACTATAGTGTCCACTTTATTCCTTCCACTACAGTTTTTCCACTATAGTCTTTCCACTATAGTCTGTCCACTTTAGTCTTTCCACTATTCTCTGTCCACTTTAGTCTTTCCACTATAGTCTCCACTTTATTATGTCCACTACAGTCTTTCCACTTTAGTCTTTCCACTATAGTCTATCCACTTCAGTCTGTCCACTTTAGTCTTTCCACTATAGTCTGTCCACTTTAGTCTTTCCACTATAGTCTTTCCACTTTAGTCTGTCCACTTAGTCTTTCCACTTCAGTCTTTCCACTATAGTCTGTCCACTTTAGTCTTTCCACTTTAGCCTTTCCACTATAGTCTCCACTTTAATCTGTCCACTACAGTCTTTCCACTTTAGTCTTTCCACTATAGTCTATCCACTTCAGTCTGTCTCCTTTAGTCTTTCCACTATAGTCTGTCCACTTTAGTCTTTCCACTATAGTCTTTCCACTTTAGTCTGTCCACTTAGTCTTTCCACTTCAGTCTTTTCACTATAGTCTGTCCACTTTAGTCTTTCCACTTTAGCCTTTCCACTATAGTCTCCACTTTATTCTGTCCACTACAGTCTTATCACTTTAGTCTTTCCACTATTCCCTGTCCACTTTAGTCTTTCCACTTTAGTCACCACTTTATTCTGTCCACTACAGTCTTTCCACTGTAGTCTTTCCACTATAGTCTGTCCACTTTAGTCTTTCCATTATTCTCTGTCCACTTTAGTCTTTCCACTATAGTCTACACTTTATTCTGTCCACTACAGTCTTTCCACTATAGTCTTTCCACTATAGTCTTTCCACTTTAGTCTTTCCACTACATTCTTTCCACTATAGTCTTTCCACTATAGTCTGTCCACTTTAGTCTTTCCACTTTAGTCTTTCCACTATAGTCTATACTTTATTCTGTCCACTTCAGTCTTTTCACTATTGTCTGTCCACTTTAGTCTTTCCACTTTAGCCTTTCCACTATAGTCTCCAATTTATTCTGTCCACTACAGTCTTATCACTTTAGTCTTTCCACTATTCCCTGTCCACTTTAGTCTTTCCACTTTAGTCACCACTTTATTCTGTCCACTACAGTCTTTCCACTGTAGTCTTTCCACTATAGTCTGTCCACTTTAGTCTTTCCACTATTCTCTGTCCACTTTAGTCTTTCCACTATAGTCTACACTTTATTCTGTCCACTACAGTCTTTCCACTATAGTCTTTCCACTATAGTCTTTCCACTTTAGTCTTTCCACTACAGTCTTTCCACTATAGTCTTTCCACTATAGTCTGTCCACTTTAGTCTTTCCACTTTAGTCTTTCCACTATAGTCTATACTTTATTCTGTCCACTACAGTCTTTCCACTATAGTCTGTCCACTTTAGTCTTTCCACTTTAGTCTTGCCACTATAGTCTATACTTTATTCTGTCCACTATAGTCTTTCCACTATAGTCTGTCCACTTTAGTCTTTTCACTTTAGTCTTTCCACTTTAGTCTGTCCAAATTAGTCTTTCCACTTTAGTCTTTCCACTTTAGTCTGTCCACTTTAGTCTTTCCACTATAGTCTGTCCACTTTAGTCTTTTTACTTTAGTCTTTCCACTTGATTCTGTCCACTTCAGTGTGTACACTTTAGTCTGTCCATTGAGTCTTTCCACTTCAGTCTTTCCACAATAGTTTTTCCACTTTAGTCTTTCCACTTTAGTCTTTCCACTATAGTCTCCACTTTATTCTGTCCACTACATTCTTTCCACTTTAGTCTTTCCACTATTCCCTGTCCAATTTAGTCTTTCCACTATAGTCTCCACTTTATTCTGTCCACTACAGTCTTTCCACTTTAGTCTTTCCACTATTCTCTGTCCTCTTTAGTCGTTCCACTTTATTCTTTCCACTATAGTGTCCACTTTATTCCTTCCACTACAGTTTTTCCACTATAGTCTTTCCACTATAGTCTGTCCACTTTAGTCTTTCCACTATTCTCTGTCCACTTTAGTCTTTCCACTATAGTCTCCACTTTATTCTGTCCACTACAGTCTTTCCACTTTAGTCTTTCCACTATAGTCTATCCACTTCAGTCTGTCCACTTTAGTCTTTCCACTATAGTCTGTCCACTTTAGTCTTTCCACTATAGTCTTTCCGCTTTAGTCTGTCCACTTAGTCTTTCCACTTCAGTCTTTCCACTTTAGTCTGTCCACTTTAGTCTTTCCACTTTAGCCTTTCCACTATAGTCTCCACTTTATTCTGTCCACTACAGTCTTATCACTTTAGTCTTTCCACTATTCCCTGTCCACTTTAGTCTTTCCACTTTAGTCACCACTTTATTCTGTCCATTACAGTCTTTCCACTGTAGTCTTTCCACTATAGTCTGTCCACTTTAGTCTTACCACTATTCTCTGTCCACTTTCGTCTTTCCACTATAGTCTACACTTTATTCTGTCCACTACAGTCTTTCCACTATAGTCTTTCCACGATAGTCTTTCCACTTTAGTCTTTCCACTACAGTATTTCCACTATACTCTTTCCACTATAGTCTGTCCACTTTAGTCTTTCCACTTTAGTCTTTCCACTTTAGTCTTTCCACTATAGTCTATACTTTATTCTGTCCACTACAGTCTTTCCACTATAGTCTTTCCACTATAGTTTGTCCACTTTAGTCTTTCCACTTTAGTCTTTTCACTATAGTCTCCACTTTATTCTGTTCACTACAGTCTTTACACTATAGTCTTTCCACTATAGTCTGTCCACTTTAGTCTTTCCACTCTTCTCTGTCCACTTTCGTCTTTCCACTATAGTCTCCACTTTATTCTGTCCACTACAGTCTTTCCACTATAGTCTTTCCACTATAGTCTGTCCACTTTAGTCTTTCCACTACAGTCTTTCCACTACATTCTTTCCACTATAGTCTGTCCACTTTGGTCTTTCCACTTTAGTCTTTCCACTATAGTCTATACTTTATTCTGTCCACTACAGTCTTTCCACTATAGTCTTTCCACTATAGTTTGTCCACTTTAGTCTTTCCACTTTAGTCTGTCCACTTTAGTCTTTCAACTATAGTCTGTCCACTTTAGTCTTTCCAATATTCTCTGTCCACTTTAGTCTTTCCGCTATAGTCTCCACTTTATTCTGTCCACTACAGTCTTTCCACTTTAGTCTGTCCACTTTAGTCTGTCCACTTTAGTCTTTCCACTTTAGTCATTTCCACTATAGTCTGTCCACTTTAGTCTTTCGACTTTAGTCTTTCCACTTTAGTCTGTACACTTTAGTCTTTCCACTATAGTCTGTCCACTTTAGTCTTTCCACTATTCTCTGTCCACTTTAGTCTTTCCAGTTTAGTCTTTCAACTATAGTCTCCACTTTATTCTGTCCACTACAGTCTTTCCACTATAGTCTTTCCACTATAGTCTGTCTACTTTAGTCTTTCCACTTTAGTCTTTCCACTTTAGTCTGTCCACTTTAGTCTTTCCACTATAGTCTGTCCACTATAGTCTTTCCACTTTAGTCTTTCCGCTTTAGTCTGTCCACATAGTCTTTCCACTTCAGTCTTTCCACTAGAGTCTGTACACTTTAGTCTTTCCACTTTAGTCTTTCCACTTTAGTCTGTCCACTTTAGTCTTTCCACTGTAGTCTGTCCCCTTTAGTCTTTCGACTTTAGTCTTTCGACTTTAGTCTTTCCACTTTAGTCTTTCCACTATAGTCTGTCCACTTTAGTCTTTCCACTATTCTCTGTCCACTTTAGTCTTTCCACTTTAGTCTTTCAACTATAGTCTCCACTTTATTCTGTCCACTACAGTCTTTCCACTATAGTCTTTCCACTATAGTCTGTCCACTTTAGTCTTTCCACTTTAGTCTTTCCACTTTATTCTGTCCACTTCAGTATGTACACTTTAGTCTGTCCACTGAGTCTTTCCACTTTTGTCTTTCCACTATAGTCTGTCCACTTTAGTCTTTCAACTTTAGTCTTTCCACTTTAGTCTGTCCACTTTAGTCTTTCCACTATAGTCTGTCCACTTTAGTCTTTCCACTATTCTCTGTCCACTTTAGTCTTTCCACTAGAGTCTCCACTTTATTCTGTCCACTACAGTATTTCCACTATAGTCTTTCCACTATAGTCTGTCCACTTTAGTCTTTCCATTTTAGTCTTACCACTTTAGTCTTTCCACTTTAGTCTGTCCAAATTAGTCTTTCCACTTTAGTCTTTCCACTTTAGTCTTGCCACTATAGTCTATACTTTATTCTGTCCACTATAGTCTTTCCACTATAGTCTGTCCACTTTAGTCTTTTCACTTTAGTCTTTCCACTTTAGTCTGTCCAAATTAGTCTTTCCACTTTAGTCTTTCCACTTTAGTCTGTCCACTTTAGTCTTTCCACTATAGTCTGTCCACTTTAGTCTTTTTACTTTAGTCTTTCCACTTGATTCTGTCCACTTCAGTGTGTACACTTTAGTCTGTCCATTGAGTCTTTCCACTTCAGTCTTTCCACAATAGTTTTTCCACTTTAGTCTTTCCACTTTAGTCTTTCCACTATAGTCTCCACTTTATTCTGTCCACTACATTCTTTCCACTTTAGTCTTTCCACTATTCCCTGTCCAATTTAGTCTTTCCACTATAGTCTCCACTTTATTCTGTCCACTACAGTCTTTCCACTTTAGTCTTTCCACTATTCTCTGTCCTCTTTAGTCGTTCCACTTTATTCTTTCCACTATAGTGTCCACTTTATTCCTTCCACTACAGTTTTTCCACTATAGTCTTTCCACTATAGTCTGTCCACTTTAGTCTTTCCACTATTCTCTGTCCACTTTAGTCTTTCCACTATAGTCTCCACTTTATTCTGTCCACTACAGTCTTTCCACTTTAGTCTTTCCACTATAGTCTATCCACTTCAGTCTGTCCACTTTAGTCTTTCCACTATAGTCTGTCCACTTTAGTCTTTCCACTATAGTCTTTCCGCTTTAGTCTGTCCACTTAGTCTTTCCACTTCAGTCTTTCCACTTTAGTCTGTCCACTTTAGTCTTTCCACTTTAGCCTTTCCACTATAGTCTCCACTTTATTCTGTCCACTACAGTCTTATCACTTTAGTCTTTCCACTATTCCCTGTCCACTTTAGTCTTTCCACTTTAGTCACCACTTTATTCTGTCCATTACAGTCTTTCCACTGTAGTCTTTCCACTATAGTCTGTCCACTTTAGTCTTACCACTATTCTCTGTCCACTTTCGTCTTTCCACTATAGTCTACACTTTATTCTGTCCACTACAGTCTTTCCACTATAGTCTTTCCACGATAGTCTTTCCACTTTAGTCTTTCCACTACAGTATTTCCACTATACTCTTTCCACTATAGTCTGTCCACTTTAGTCTTTCCACTTTAGTCTTTCCACTTTAGTCTTTCCACTATAGTCTATACTTTATTCTGTCCACTACAGTCTTTCCACTATAGTCTTTCCACTATAGTTTGTCCACTTTAGTCTTTCCACTTTAGTCTTTTCACTATAGTCTCCACTTTATTCTGTTCACTACAGTCTTTACACTATAGTCTTTCCACTATAGTCTGTCCACTTTAGTCTTTCCACTCTTCTCTGTCCACTTTCGTCTTTCCACTATAGTCTCCACTTTATTCTGTCCACTACAGTCTTTCCACTATAGTCTTTCCACTATAGTCTGTCCACTTTAGTCTTTCCACTACAGTCTTTCCACTACATTCTTTCCACTATAGTCTGTCCACTTTGGTCTTTCCACTTTAGTCTTTCCACTATAGTCTATACTTTATTCTGTCCACTACAGTCTTTCCACTATAGTCTTTCCACTATAGTTTGTCCACTTTAGTCTTTCCACTTTAGTCTGTCCACTTTAGTCTTTCAACTATAGTCTGTCCACTTTAGTCTTTCCAATATTCTCTGTCCACTTTAGTCTTTCCGCTATAGTCTCCACTTTATTCTGTCCACTACAGTCTTTCCACTTTAGTCTGTCCACTTTAGTCTGTCCACTTTAGTCTTTCCACTTTAGTCATTTCCACTATAGTCTGTCCACTTTAGTCTTTCGACTTTAGTCTTTCCACTTTAGTCTGTACACTTTAGTCTTTCCACTATAGTCTGTCCACTTTAGTCTTTCCACTATTCTCTGTCCACTTTAGTCTTTCCAGTTTAGTCTTTCAACTATAGTCTCCACTTTATTCTGTCCACTACAGTCTTTCCACTATAGTCTTTCCACTATAGTCTGTCTACTTTAGTCTTTCCACTTTAGTCTTTCCACTTTAGTCTGTCCACTTTAGTCTTTCCACTATAGTCTGTCCACTATAGTCTTTCCACTTTAGTCTTTCCGCTTTAGTCTGTCCACATAGTCTTTCCACTTCAGTCTTTCCACTAGAGTCTGTACACTTTAGTCTTTCCACTTTAGTCTTTCCACTTTAGTCTGTCCACTTTAGTCTTTCCACTGTAGTCTGTCCCCTTTAGTCTTTCGACTTTAGTCTTTCGACTTTAGTCTTTCCACTTTAGTCTTTCCACTATAGTCTGTCCACTTTAGTCTTTCCACTATTCTCTGTCCACTTTAGTCTTTCCACTTTAGTCTTTCAACTATAGTCTCCACTTTATTCTGTCCACTACAGTCTTTCCACTATAGTCTTTCCACTATAGTCTGTCCACTTTAGTCTTTCCACTTTAGTCTTTCCACTTTATTCTGTCCACTTCAGTATGTACACTTTAGTCTGTCCACTGAGTCTTTCCACTTTTGTCTTTCCACTATAGTCTGTCCACTTTAGTCTTTCAACTTTAGTCTTTCCACTTTAGTCTGTCCACTTTAGTCTTTCCACTATAGTCTGTCCACTTTAGTCTTTCCACTATTCTCTGTCCACTTTAGTCTTTCCACTAGAGTCTCCACTTTATTCTGTCCACTACAGTATTTCCACTATAGTCTTTCCACTATAGTCTGTCCACTTTAGTCTTTCCATTTTAGTCTTACCACTTTAGTCTTTCCACTTTAGTCTGTCCAAATTAGTCTTTCCACTTTAGTCTTTCCACTTTAGTCTGTCCACTTTAGTCTTTCCACTATAGTCTGTCCACTTTAGTCTTTTTACTTTAGTCTTTCCACTTTATTCTGTCCACTTCAGTGTGTACACTTTAGTCTGTCCATTGAGTCTTTCCACTTCAGTCTTTCCACAATAGTTTGTCCACTTTAGTCTTTCCACTTTAGTCTTTCCACTATAGTCTCCACTTTATTCTGTCCACTACATTCTTTCCACTTTAGTCTTTCCACTATTCCCTGTCCAATTTAGTCTTTCCACTATAGTCTCCACTTTATTCTGTCCACTACAGTCTTTCCTCTTTAGTCTTTCCACTATTCTCTGTCCTCTTTAGTCTTTCCACTTTAGTCTTTCCACTATAGTGTCCACTTTATTCCTTCCACTACAGTTTTTCCACTATAGTCTTTCCACTATAGTCTGTCCAATTTAGTCTTTCCACTATTCTCTGTCAACTTTAGTCTTTCCACTAGAGTCTCCACTTTATTCTGTCCACTACAGTCTTATCACTTTAGTCTTTCCACTATTCCCTGTCCACTTTAGTCTTTCCACTTTAGTCACCACTTTATTCTGTCCATTACAGTCTTTCCACTGTAGTCTTTCCACTATAGTCTGTCCACTTTAGTCTTACCACTATTCTCTGTCCACTTTAGTCTTTCCACTATAGTCTACACTTTATTCTGTCCACTACAGTCTTTCCACTATAGTCTTTCCACGATAGTCTTTCCACTTTAGTCTTTCCACTACAGTCTTTCCACTATACTCTTTCCACTATAGTCTGTCCACTTTAGTCTTTCCACTTTAGTCTTTCCACTTTAGTCTTTCCACTATAGTCTATACTTTATTCTGTCCACTACAGTCTTTCCACTATAGTTTTTCCACTATAGTTTGTCCACTTTAGTCTTTCCACTTTAGTCTTTTCACTATAGTCTCCACTTTATTCTGTTCACTACAGTCTTTCCACTATAGTCTTTCCACTATAGTCTGTCCACTTTAGTCTTTCCACTCTTCTCTGTCCACTTTCGTCTTTCCACTATAGTCTCCACTTTATTCTGTCCACTACAGTCTTTCCACTATAGTCTTTCCACTATAGTCTGTCCACTTTAGTCTTTCCACTACAGTCTTTCCACTATATTCTTTCCACTATAGTCTGTCCACTTTAGTCTTTCCACTTTAGTCTTTCCACTATAGTCTATACTTTATTCTGTCCACTACAGTCTTTCCACTATAGTCTTTCCACTATAGTTTGTCCACTTTAGTCTTTCCACTTTAGTCTGTCCACTTTAGTCTTTCAACTATAGTCTGTCCACTTTAGTCTTTCCAATATTCTCTGTCCACTTTAGTCTTTCCGCTATAGTCTCCACTTTATTCTGTCCACTACAGTCTTTCCACTTTAGTCTGTCCACTTTAGTCTGTCCACTTTAGTCTTTCCACTTTAGTCATTTCCACTATAGTCTGTCCACTTTAGTCTTTCGACTTTAGTCTTTCCACTTTAGTCTGTACACTTTAGTCTTTCCACTATAGTCTGTCCACTTTAGTCTTTCCACTATTCTCTGTCCACTTTAGTCTTTCCAGTTTAGTCTTTCAACTATAGTCTCCACTTTATTCTGTCCACTACAGTCTTTCCACTATAGTCTTTCCACTATAGTCTGTCTACTTTAGTCTTTCCACTTTAGTCTTTCCACTTTAGTCTGTCCACTTTAGTCTTTCCACTATAGTCTGTCCACTATAGTCTTTCCACTTTAGTCTTTCCGCTTTAGTCTGTCCACATAGTCTTTCCACTTCA
This sequence comes from Branchinecta sandiegonensis, assembly GCA_030848855.1. Classification (NCBI taxonomy): domain Eukaryota; kingdom Metazoa; phylum Arthropoda; class Branchiopoda; order Anostraca; family Branchinectidae; genus Branchinecta; species Branchinecta sandiegonensis. The sequence continues at coordinate 62,501 of JAUPMV010000135.1, forward strand.
GTCTTTCCACTAGAGTCTGTACACTTTAGTCTTTCCACTTTAGTCTTTCCACTTTAGTCTGTCCACTTTAGTCTTTCCACTGTAGTCTGTCCCCTTTAGTCTTTCGACTTTAGTCTTTCGACTTTAGTCTTTCCACTTTAGTCTTTCCACTATAGTCTGTCCACTTTAGTCTTTCCACTATTCTCTGTCCACGTTAGTCTTTCCACTTTAGTCTTTCAACTATAGTCTCCACTTTATTCTGTCCACTACAGTCTTTCCACTATAGTCTTTCCACTATAGTCTGTCCACTTTAGTCTTTCCACTTTAGTCTTTCCACTTTATTCTGTCCACTTCAGTGTGTACACTTTAGTCTGTCCACTGAGTCTTTCCACTTCAGTCTTTCCACTATAGTCTGTCCACTTTAGTCTTTCAACTTTAGTCTTTCCACTTTAGTCTGTCCACTTTAGTCTTTCCACTATAGTCTGTCCACTTTAGTCTTTCCACTATTCTCTGTCCACTTTAGTCTTTCCACTAGATTCTCCACTTTATTCTGTCCACTACAGTATTTCCACTATAGTCTTTCCACTATAGTCTGTCCACTTTAGTCTTTCCATTTTAGTCTTTCCACTTTAGTCTTTCCACTTTAGTCTGTCCAAATTAGTCTTTCCACTTTAGTCTTTCCACTTTAGTCTGTCCACTTTAGTCTTTCCACTATAGTCTGTCCACTTTAGTCTTTTTACTTTAGTCTTTCCACTTTATTCTGTCCAATTCAGTGTGTACACTTTAGTCTGTCCATTGAGTCTTTCCACTTCAGTCTTTCCACTATAGTTTGTCCACTTTAGTCTTTCCACTTTAGTCTTTCCACTATAGTCTCCACTTTATTCTGTCCACTACATTCTTTCCACTTTAGTCTTTCCACTATTCCCTGTCCAATTTAGTCTTTCCACTATAGTCTCCACTTTATTCTGTCCACTACAGTCTTTCCACTTTAGTCTTTCCACTATTCTCTGTCCTCTTTAGTCTTTCCACTTTAGTCTTTCCACTATAGTGTCCACTTTATTCCTTCCACTACAGTTTTTCCACTATAGTCTTTCCACTATAGTCTGTCCAATTTAGTCTTTCCACTATTCTCTGTCAACTTTAGTCTTTCCATTATAGTCTCCACTTTATTCTGTCCACTACAGTCTTTCCACTTTAGTCTTTCCACTATAGTCTATCCACTTCAGTCTGTCCACTTTAGTCTTTCCACTATAGTCTGTCCACTTTAGTCTTTCCACTATAGTCTTTCAACTTTAGTCTGTCCACTTAGTCTTTCCACTTCAGTCTTTCCACTATAGTCTGTCCACTTTAGTCTTTCCACTTTAGCTTTTCCACTATAGTCTCCACTTTATTCTGTCTACAGTCTTATCACTTTAGTCTTTCCACTATTCCCTGTCCACTTTAGTCTTTCCACTTTAGTCACCACTTTATTCTGTCCACTACAGTCTTTCCACTGTAGTCTTTCCACTATAGTCTGTCCACTTTAGTCTTTCCACTATTCTCTGTCCACTTTAGTCTTTCCACTATAGTCTACACTTTATTCTGTCCACTACAGTCTTTCCACGATAGTCTTTCCACTATAGTCTGTCCACTTTAGTCTTTCCACTTTAGTTTTCCACTTTAGTTTTCCACTTTAGTCTGTCCACTTTAGTCTTTCCACTATAGTCTTTCAACTTTAGTCTGTCCACTTAGTCTTTCCACTTCAGTCTTTCCACTATAGTCTGTCCACTTTAGTCTTTCCACTTTAGCCTTTCCACTATAGTCTCCACTTTATTCTGTCTACAGTCTTATCACTTTAGTCTTTCCACTATTCCCTGTCCACTTTAGTCTTTCCACTTTAGTCACCACTTTATTCTGTCCACTACAGTCTTTCCACTGTAGTCTTTCCACTATAGTCTGTCCACTTTAGTCTTTCCACTATAGTCTGTCCACTTTAGTCTTTTCACTTTAGTCTTTCCACTTTAGTCTGTCCAAATTAGTCTTTCCACTTTAGTCTTTCCACTTTAGTCTGTCCACTTTAGTCTTTCCACTATAGTCTGTCCACTTTAGTCTTTTTACTTTAGTCTTTCCACTTGATTCTGTCCACTTCAGTGTGTACACTTTAGTCTGTCCATTGAGTCTTTCCACTTCAGTCTTTCCACAATAGTTTGTCCACTTTAGTCTTTCCACTTTAGTCTTTCCACTATAGTCTCCACTTTATTCTGTCCACTACATTCTTTCCACTTTAGTCTTTCCACTATTCCCTGTCCAATTTAGTCTTTCCACTATAGTCTCCACTTTATTCTGTCCACTACAGTCTTTCCACTTTAGTCTTTCCACTATTCTCTGTCCTCTTTAGTCGTTCCACTTTATTCTTTCCACTATAGTGTCCACTTTATTCCTTCCACTACAGTTTTTCCACTATAGTCTTTCCACTATAGTCTGTCCACTTTAGTCTTTCCACTATTCTCTGTCCACTTTAGTCTTTCCACTATAGTCTCCACTTTATTCTGTCCACTACAGTCTTTCCACTTTAGTCTTTCCACTATTCTCTGTCCTCTTTAGTCTTTCCACTTTAGTCTTTCCACTATAGTGTCCACTTTATTCCTTCCACTACAGTTTTTCCACTATAGTCTTTCCACTATAGTCTGTCCAATTTAGTCTTTCCACTATTCTCTGTCAACTTTAGTCTTTCCATTATAGTCTCCACTTTATTCTGTCCACTACAGTCTTTCCACTTTAGTCTTTCCACTATAGTCTATCCACTTCAGTCTGTCCACTTTAGTCTTTCCACTATAGTCTGTCCACTTTAGTCTTTCCACTATAGTCTTTCAACTTTAGTCTGTCCACTTAGTCTTTCCACTTTAGTCTTTCCACTATAGTCTGTCCACTTTAGTCTTTCCACTATTCTCTGTCCATTTTAGTCTATCCACTAGAGTCTAAACTTTATTCTGTCCACTACAGTCTTTCCACTATAGTCTTTCCACTATAGTCTGTCCACTTTAGTCTTTCCACTTTAGTCTTTCCACTTTAGTCTGTCCACTTCAGTGTGTACACTTTAGTCTGTCCACTGAGTCTTTCCACTGCAGTCTTTCCACTATAGTCTGTCCACTTTAGTCTTTCAACTTTAGTCTTTCCACTTTAGTCTGTCCACTTTTGTCTTTCCACTATAGTCTGTCCACTTTAGTCTTTCCACTATAGTCTGTCCACTTTAGTCTTTCCACTTTAGTCTTTCCACTTTATTCTGTCCACTTCAGTGTGTACACTTTAGTCTGTCCACTGAGTCTTTCCACTTCAGTCTTTCCACTATAGTCTGTCCACTTTAGTCTTTCCACTTTAGTCTTTCCACTATAGTCTCCACTTTATTCTGTCCACTACATTCTTTCCACTTTAGTCTCTCCACTATTCTCTGTCCACTTTAGTCTTTCCACTATAGTCTCCACTTCATTCTGTCCACTACAGTCTTTCCACTATAGTCTTTCCACTATAGTCTGTCCACTTTAGTCTTTCCACTATTCTCTGTCCACTTTAGTCTTTCCACTATAGTCTGTCCACTTTAGTCTTTCCACTATTCTCTGTCCACTTTAGTCTTTTCACTATAGTCTCCACTATATTATGTCCACTACAGTCTTTCCACTATAGTCTTTCCACTATAGTCTGTCCACTTCAGTCTTTCCACTATAGTCTCCACTTTATTCTGTCCACTACAGTCTTTCCACTATAGTCTGTCCACTTTAGTCTTTCCACTTTTGTTTTTAAACTTTAGTCTGTCCACTTTAGTCTTTCCACTATAGTCTGTCCACTTTAGTCTTTTTACTTTAGTCTTTCCACTTTATTCTGTCCACTTCAGTGTGTACACTTTAGTCTGTCCATTGAGTCTTTCCACTTCAGTGTTTCCACAATAGTTTGTCCACTTTAGTCTTTCCACTTTAGTCTTTCCACTATAGTCTCCACTTTATTCTGTCCACTACATTCTTTCCACTTTAGTCTTTCCACTATTCCCTGTCCACTTTAGTCTTTCCACTATAGTCTCCACTTTATTCTGTCCACTACAGTCTTTCCACTATAGTTTTTCCACTATAGTCTGTCCACTTTAGTCTTTCCACTATTCTCTGTCCACTTTAGTCTTTCCACTATAGTCTCCACTTTATTCTGTCCACTACAGTCTTTCCACTTTAGTCTTTCCACTATTCTCTGTCCTCTTTATTCTTTCCACTTTATTCTTTCCACTATAGTGTCCACTTTATTCCTTCCACTACAGTTTTTCCACCATAGTCTTTCCACTTTAGTCTGTCCACTTTAGTCTTTCCACTATTCTCTGTCCACTTTAGTCTTTCCACTATAGTCTCCACTTTATTCTGTCCACTACAGTCTTTCACTTTAGTCTTTCCACTATAGTCTATCCACTTTAGTCTGTCCGCTTAGTCTTTCCACTTCAGTCTTTCCACTATAGTCTGTCCACTTTAGTCTTTCCACTATTCTCTGTCAACTTTATTCTTTCCACTTTAGTCTTTCCACTATAGTCTCCACTTTATTCTGTCCACTACAGTCTTTCCACTATAGTCTTTCCACTATAGTCTGTCCACTTTAGTCTTTCCACTATTCTCTGTCCACTTTAGTCTTTCCACTAGAGTCTCCACTTTATTATGTCTACTACAGTCTTTCCACGATAGTCTTTCCAATATAGTCTGTCCACTTTAGTCTTTCCACTATGGTCTCTACTCTATTCTGTCCACTACAGTCTTTCCACTATAGTCTTTCCACTATTGTCTGTCCACTTTAGTCTTTCCACTTTTGTTTTTCCACTTTAGTCTGTCCACTTTAGTCTTTCCACTATAGTCTATCCACTTTAGTCTTTCCACTTTAGTCTTTCCACTTTATTCTGTCCACTTCAGTGTGTACACTTTAGTCTGTCCACTGAGTCTTTCCACTTCAGTCTTTCCACTATAGTCTGTCCACTTTAGTCTTTCAACTTTAGTCTTTCCACTTTAGTCTGTCCACTTTAGTCTTTCCACTATAGTCTGTCCACTTTAGTCTTTCCACTACAGTCTGTCCACTTTAGTCTTTCCACTTTAGTCTTTCCACTTTATTCTGTCCACTTCAGTGTGTACACTTTAGTCTGTCCACTGAGTCTTTCCACTTCAGTCTTTCCACTATAGTCTGTCCACTTTAGTCTTTCCACTTTAGTCTTTCCACTATAGTCTCCACTTTATTCTGTCCACTACATTCTTTCCACTTTAGTCTCTCCACTATTCTCTGTCCCCTTTAGTCTTTCCACTATAGTCTCCACTTTATTCTGTCCACTACAGTCTTTCCAATATAGTCTTTCCACTATAGTCTGTCCACTTTAGTCTTTCCACTATTCTCTGTCCACTTTAGTCTTTCCACTATAGTCTGTCCACTTTGGTCTTTCCACTATTCTCTGTCCACTTTAGTCTTTCCACTATAGTCTCCACTATATTATGTCCACTACAGTCTTTCCACTATAGTCTTTCCACTATAGTCTGTCCACTTTAGTCTTTCCACTATAGTCTCCACTTTATTCTGTCCACTACAGTCTGTCCACTATAGTCTTTCCACTATAGTCTGTCCACTTTAGTCTTTTTACTTTAGTCTTTCCACATTATTCTGTCCACTTCAGTGTGTACACTTTAGTCTGTCCATTAAGTCTTTCCACTTCAGTCTTTCCACTATAGTTTGTCCATTTTAGTCTTTCCACTTTAGTCTTTCCACTATAGTCTCCACTTTATTCTATCCACTACATTCTTTCCACTTTAGTCTTTCCACTATTCCCTGTCCACTTTAGTCTTTCCACTATAGTCTCCACTTTATTCTGTCCACTACAGTCTTTCCACTATAGTTTTTCCACTATAGTCTGTCCACTTTAGTCTTTCCACTATTCTCTGTCCACTTTAGTCTTTCCACTATAGTCTCCACTTTATTCTGTCCACTACAGTCTTTCCACTTTAGTCTTTCCACTATTTTCTGTCCTTTTTAGTCTTTCCACTTTAGTCTTTCCTCTATAGTGTCCACTTTATTCCTTCCACTACAGTTTTTCCACTATAGTCTTTCCACTATAGTCTGTTCACTTTAGTCTTTCCACTATTCTCTGTCCACTTTAGTCTTTCCACTATAGTCTCCACTTTATTCTGTCCACTACAGTCTTTCACTTTAGTCTTTCCACTATAGTCTATCCACTTCAGTCTGTCCACTTTAGTCTTTCCACTATAGTCTGTCCACTTTAGTCTTTCCACTATATTCTTTCCACTTTAGTCTGTCCACTTAGCCTTTTCACTTCAGTCTTTCCACTATAGTCTGTCCACTTTAGTCTTTCCACTTTAGCCTTTCCACTATAGTCTCCACTTTATTCTGTCCACTACAGTCTTATCACTTTAGTCTTTCCACTATTCCCTGTCCACTTTAGTCTTTCCACTTTAGTCACCACTTTATTCTGTCCACTACAGTCTTTCCACTATAGTCTTTCCACTATAGTCTGTCCACTTTAGTCTTTCCACTTTAATTTTCCACTTTAGTCTGTCCACTTCAGTCTTTCCACTATAGTCTGTCCACTTTAGTCTTTCCACTTTAGTCTTTCCACTATAGTCTCCACTTTATTCTGTTCACTACAGTCTTTCCACTATAGTCTTTCAACTATAGTCTGTCCACTTTAGTCTTTCCACTATAGTCTCCACTTTATTCTGTCCACTACAGTCTTTCCACTATAGTCTCCACTTTATTCTGTCCACTACAGTCTTTCCACTATAGTCTTTCCACTATAGTCTGTCCACTTTAGTCTTTCCACTTTAGTCTTTCCACTTTAGTCTTTCCACTATAGTTTATACTTTATTCTGTCCACTGCAGTCTTTCCACTATAGTCTTTCCACTATAGTTTGTCCACTTTAGTCTTTCCACTTTAGTCTGTCCACTTTAGTCTTTCAACTATAGTCTGTCCACTTTAGTCTTTCCAATATTCTCTGTCCACTTTAGTCTTTCCACTATAGTCTGTCCACTTTAGTCTTTCCACTTTTGTTTTTCCACTTTAGTCTTTCCACTATAGTTTGTCCACTTTAGTCTTTCCACTTTAGTTTGTCCACTTTAGTCTTTCCACTTTAGTCTGTCCACTTTAGTCTTTCAACTATAGTCTGTCCACTTTAGTCTTTCCAATATTCTCTGTCCACTATAGTCTTTCCACTATAGTCTGTCCACTTTAGTCTTTCCACTTTTGTTTTTCCACTTTAGTCCGTCCACTTTAGTCTTTCCACTATAGTCTGTCCACTTTAGTCTTTTTACTTTAGTCTTTCCACTTTATTCTGTCCACTTCAGTGTGTACACTTTAGTCTGTCCATTGAGTCTTTCCACTTCAGTCTTTTCACTATAGTTTGTCCATTTTAGTCTTTCCACTTTAGTCTTTCCACTATAGTCTCCACTTTATTCTGTCCACTACATTCTTTCCACTTTAGTCTTTCCACTATTCCCTGTCCACTTTAGTCTTTCCACTATAGTCTCCACTTTATTCTGTCCACTACAGTCTTTCCACTATAGTCTTTCAACTATAGTCTGTCCACTTTAGTCTGTCCACTTTAGTCTTTCCACTATAGTCTGTCCACTTTAGTCTTTCCACTATAGTCTGTCCACTTTACTCTTTCCACTATAGTCTTTCCACTTTATTCTGTCCACTTCAGTGTGTACACTTTAGTCTTTCCACTCTTCTCTGTCCACTGAGTCTTTCCACTTCAGTCTTTCCACTATAGTCTGTCTACTTTAGTCTTTCCACTTTAGTCTTTCCACTATAGTCTCCACTTTATTCTGTCCACTACATTCTTTCCATTTTAGTCTCTCCACTATTCTCTGTCCACTTTAGTCTTTCCACTATAGTCTCCACTTTATTCTGTCCACTACAGTCTTTCCACTATAGTCTTTCCACTATAGTCTGTCCACTTTAGTCTTTCCACTATTCTCTGTCCCACTATAGTATCCACTTTATTCTGTCCACTACAGTCTTTCCACTTTAGTCTTTCCACTATTTTCTGTCCTCTTTAGTCTTTCCACTTTAGTCTTTCCTCTATAGTGTCCACTTTATTCCTTCCACTACAGTTTTTCCACTATAGTCTGTTCACTTTAGTCTTTCCACTATTCTCTGTCCACTTTAGTCTTTCCACTATAGTCTCCGCTTTATTTTGTCCACTACAGTCTTTCACTTTAGTCTTTCCACTATAGTCTATCCACTTCAGTCTGTCCACTTTAGTCTTTCCACTATAGTCTGTCCACTTTAGTCTTTCCACTATATTCTTTCCACTTTAGTCTGTCCACTTAGTCTTTCCACTTCAGTCTTTCCACTATAGTCTGTCCACTTTAGTCTTTCCACTTTAGCCTTTCCACTATAGTCTCCACTTTATTCTGTCCACTACAGTCTTATCACTTTAGTCTTTCCACTATTCCCTGTCCACTTTAGTCTTTCCACTTTAGTCACCACTTTATTCTGCCCACTACAGTCTTTCCACTGTAGTCTTTCCACTATAGTCTGTCCACTTTAGTCTTTCCACTATTCTCTGTCCACTTTAGTCTTTCCACTATAGTCTACACTTTATTCTGTCCACTACAGTCTTTCCACTATAGTCTTTCCACTATAGTCTGTCCACTTTCGTCTTTCCACTTTAGTTTTCCACTTTAGTCTGTCCACTTCAGTCTTTCCACTATAGTCTGTCCACTTTAGTCTTTCCACTTTAGTCTTTCCACTATAGTCTCCACTTTATTCTGTTCACTACAGTCCTTTCCACTATAGTCTTTCCACTATAGTCTGTCCACTTTAGTCTTTCCACTCTTCTCTGTCCACTTTAGTCTTTCCACTACAGTCTCCACTTTATTCTGTCCACTACAGTCTTTCCACTATAGTCTTTCAACTATAGTCTGTCCACTTTAGTCTTTCCACTTCAGTCTTTCCCCTATAGTCTGTCCACTTTAGTCTTTCAACTTTAGTCTTTCCACTTTAGTCTGTCCACTTTAGTCTTTCCACTCTTCTCTGTCCACTTTAGTCTTTCCACTACAGTCTCCACTTTATTCTGTTCACTACAGTCTTTCCACTATAGTCTTTCCACTATAGTCTGTCCACTTTAGTCTTTCCACTCTTCTCTGTCCACTGAGTCTTTCCACTTCAGTCTTTCCACTATAGTCTGTCTACTTTAGTCTTTCCACTTTAGTCTTTCCACTTTAGTCTCCACTTTATTCTGTCCACTACATTCTTTCCACTTTAGTCTCTCCACTATTCTCTGTCCACTTTAGTCTTTCCACTATAGTCTCCACTTTATTCTGTCCACTACAGTCTTTCCACTATAGTCTTTCCACTATAGTCTGTCCACTTTAGTCTTTCCACTATTCTCTGTCCACTTTAGTCTTTCCACTATAGTCTGTCCACTTTAGTCTTTCCACTATTCTCTGTCCACTTTAGTCTTTCCACTATATTCTCCACTATATTATGTCCACTACAGTCTTTCCACTATACGCTTTCCGCTATAGTCTGTCCACTTCAGTCTTTCCACTATAGTCTCCACTTTATTCTGTCCACTACAGTCTTTCCACTATAGTCTTTCCACTATAGTCTGTCCACTTTAGTCTTTCCACTTTTGTTTTTAAACTTTAGTCTGTCCACTTTAGTCTTTCCACTATAGTCTGTCCACTTTAGTCTTTTTACTTTAGTCTTTCCACTTTATTCTGTCCACTTCAGTGTGTACACTTTAGTCTGTCCATTGAGTCTTTCCACTTCAGTCTTTCCACTATAGTTTGTCCACTTTATTCTTTCCACTTTAGTCTTTCCACTATAGTCTCCACATTATTCTGTCCACTACATTCTTTCCACTTTAGTCTTTCCACTATTCCCTGTCCACTTTATTCTTTCCACTATAGTCTCCACTTTATTCTGTCCACTACAGTCTTTCCACTATAGTTTTTCCACTATAGTCTGTCCACTTTAGTCTTTCCACTATTCTCCGTCCACTTTAGTCTTTCCACTATAGTCTCCACTTTATTCTGTCCACTACAGTCTTTCCACTTTAGTCTTTCCACTATTCTCTGTCCACTTTAGTCTTTCCACTTTAGTCTTTCCACTATAGTGTCCACTTTATTCCTTCCACTACAGTTTTTCCACACTATAGTCTTTCCACTATAGCCTGTCCACTTTAGTCTTTCCACTATTCTCTGTCCACTTTGATCTTTCCACTATAGTCTCCACTTTATTCTGTCCACTACAGTCTTTCACTTTAGTCTTTCCACTATAGTCTATCCACTTCAGTATGTCCACTTTAGTCTTTCCACTATAGTCTGTCCACTTTAGTCTTTCCACTATAGTCTTTCCACTTTAGTCTGTCCACTTAGTCTTTCCACTTCAGTCTTTCCACTATAGTCTGTCCACTTTAGTCTTTCCACTTTTGCCTTTCCACTATAGTCTCCACTTTATTCTGTCCACTACAGTCTTATCACTTTAGTCTTTCCACTATTCCCTGTCCACTTTAGTCTTTCCACTTTAGTTTTCCACTTTAGTCTGTCCACTTCAGTCTTTCCACTATAGTCTGTCCACTTTAGTCTTTCCACTTTAGTCTTTCCACTATAGTCTCCACTTTATTCTGTTCACTACAGTCTTTCCACTATAGTCTTTCAACTATAGTCTGTCCACTTTAGTCTTTCCACTATAGTCTCCACTTTATTCTGTCCACTACAGTCTTTCCACTATAGTCTCCACTTTATTCTGTCCACTACAGTCTTTCCACTATAGTCTTTCCACTATAGTCTGTCCACTTTAGTCTTTCCACTTTAGTCTTTCCACTTTAGTCTTTCCACTATAGTTTATACTTTATTCTGTCCACTACAGTCTTTCCACTATAGTCTTTCCACTATAGTTTGTCCACTTTAGTCTTTCCACTTTAGTCTGTCCACTTTAGTCTTTCAACTATAGTCTGTCCACTTTAGTCTTTCCACTATAGTCTGTCCACTTTAGTCTTTCCACTTTTGTTTTTCCACTTTAGTCTTTCCACTATAGTTTGTCCACTTTAGTCTTTCCACTTTAGTTTGTCCACTTTAGTCTTTCCACTTTAGTCTGTCCACTTTAGTCTTTCAACTATAGTCTGTCCACTTTAGTCTTTCCAATATTCTCTGTCCACTATAGTCTTTCCACTATAGTCTGTCCACTTTAGTCTTTCCACTTTTGTTTTTCCACTTTAGTCTTTCCACTTTAGTCTTTCCACTATAGTCTGTCCACTTTAGTCTTTTTACTTTAGTCTTTCCACTTTATTCTGTCCACTTCAGTGTGTACACTTTAGTCTGTCCATTGAGTCTTTCCACTTCAGTCTTTCCACTATAGTTTGTCCATTTTAGTCTTTCCACTTTAGTCTTTCCACTATAGTCTCCACTTTATTCTGTCCACTACATTCTTTCCACTTTAGTCTTTCCACTATTCCCTGTCCACTTTAGTCTTTCCGCTATAGTCTCCACTTTATTCTGTCCACTACAGTCTTTCCACTTTAGTCTTTCCACTATTTTCTGTCCTCTTTAGTCTTTCCACTTTAGTCTTTCCTCGATAGTGTCCACTTTATTCCTTCCACTACAGTTTTTCCACTATAGTCTTTCCACTATAGTCTGTTCACTTTAGTCTTTCCACTATTCTCTGTCCACTTTAGTCTTTCCACTATAGTCTCCACTTTATTCTGTCCACTACAGTCTTTCACTTTAGTGTTTTCAACTATAGTCTATCCACTTCAGTGTGTCCACTTTAGTCTTTCCACTATAGTCTGTCCACTTTAGTCTTTCCACTATATTCTTTCCACCTTAGTCTGTCCACTTAGTCTTTCCACTTCAGTCTTTCCACTATAGTCTGTCCACTTTAGTCTTTCCACTTTAGCCTTTCCACTATAGTCTCCACTTTATTCTGTCCACTACAGTCTTATCACTTTAGTCTGTCCACTATTCCCTGTCCACTTTAGTCTTTCCACTTTAGTCACCACTTTATTCTGCCCACTACAGTCTTTCCACTGTAGTCTTTCCACTATAGTCTGTCCAATTTAGTCTTTCCACTATTCTCTGTCCACTTTAGTCTTCCCACTATAGTCTCCACTTTATTCTGTCCACTACAGTCTTTCCACTATAGTCTTTCCACTATAGTCTGTCCACTTTAGTCTTTCCACTTTAGTCTTTCCACTTTAGTCTTTCCACTATAGTTTATACTTTATTCTGTCCACTACAGTCTTTCCACTATAGTCTTTCCACTATAGTTTGTCCACTTTAGTCTTTCCACTTTAGTCTGTCCACTTTAGTCTTTCAACTATAGTCTGTCCACTTTAGTCTTTCCACTATAGTCTGTCCACTTTAGTCTTTCCACTTTTGTTTTTCCACTTTAGTCTTTCCACTATAGTTTGTCCACTTTAGTCTTTCCACTTTAGTTTGTCCACTTTAGTCTTTCCACTTTAGTCTGTCCACTTTAGTCTTTCAACTATAGTCTGTCCACTTTAGTCTTTCCAATATTCTCTGTCCACTATAGTCTTTCCACTATAGTCTGTCCACTTTAGTCTTTCCACTTTTGTTTTTCCACTTTAGTCTTTCCACTTTAGTCTTTCCACTATAGTCTGTCCACTTTAGTCTTTTTACTTTAGTCTTTCCACTTTATTCTGTCCACTTCAGTGTGTACACTTTAGTCTGTCCATTGAGTCTTTCCACTTCAGTCTTTCCACTATAGTTTGTCCATTTTAGTCTTTCCACTTTAGTCTTTCCACTATAGTCTCCACTTTATTCTGTCCACTACATTCTTTCCACTTTAGTCTTTCCACTATTCCCTGTCCACTTTAGTCTTTCCGCTATAGTCTCCACTTTATTCTGTCCACTACAGTCTTTCCACTTTAGTCTTTCCACTATTTTCTGTCCTCTTTAGTCTTTCCACTTTAGTCTTTCCTCGATAGTGTCCACTTTATTCCTTCCACTACAGTTTTTCCACTATAGTCTTTCCACTATAGTCTGTTCACTTTAGTCTTTCCACTATTCTCTGTCCACTTTAGTCTTTCCACTATAGTCTCCACTTTATTCTGTCCACTACAGTCTTTCACTTTAGTCTTTTCAACTATAGTCTATCCACTTCAGTGTGTCCACTTTAGTCTTTCCACTATAGTCTGTCCACTTTAGTCTTTCCACTATATTCTTTCCACCTTAGTCTGTCCACTTAGTCTTTCCACTTCAGTCTTTCCACTATAGTCTGTCCACTTTAGTCTTTCCACTTTAGCCTTTCCACTATAGTCTCCACTTTATTCTGTCCACTACAGTCTTATCACTTTAGTCTTTCCACTATTCCCTGTCCACTTTAGTCTTTCCACTTTAGTCACCACTTTATTCTGCCCACTACAGTCTTTCCACTGTAGTCTTTCCACTATAGTCTGTCCAATTTAGTCTTTCCACTATTCTCTGTCCACTTTAGTCTTCCCACTATAGTCTACACTTTATTCTGTCCACTACAGTCTTTCCACTATAGTCTTTCCACTATAGTCTGTCCACTTTAGTCTTTCCACTTTAGTTTTCCACTTTAGTCTGTCCACTTCAGTCTTTCCACTATAGTCTGTCCACTTTAGTCTTTCCACTTTAGTCTTTCCACTATAGTCTCCACTTTATTCTGTTCACTACAGTCTTTCCACTATAGTCTTTCCACTATAGTCTGTCCACTTTAGTCTTTCCACTCTTCTCTGTCCACTTTAGTCTTTCCACTACAGTCTCCACTTTATTCTGTCCACTACAGTCTTTCCACTATAGTCTTTCAACTATAGTCTGTCCACTTTAGTCTTTCCACTTCAGTCTTTCCCCTATAGTCTGTCCACTTTAGTCTTTCAACTTTAGTCTTTCCACTTTAGTCTGTCCACTTTAGTCTTTCCACTATAGTCTGTCCACTTTAGTCTTTCCACTATAGTCTGTCCACTTTACTCTTTCCACTTTAGTCTTTCCACTTTATTCTGTCCACTTCAGTGTGTACACTTTAGTCTTTCCACTCTTCTCTGTCCACTGAGTCTTTCCACTACAGTCTTTCCACTATAGTCTGTCTACTTTAGTCTTTCCACTTTAGTCTTTCCACTATAGTCTCCACTTTATTCTGTCCACTACATTCTTTCCACTTTAGTCTCTCCACTATTCTCTGTCCACTTTAGTCTTTCCACTATAGTCTCCACTTTATTCTGTCCACTACAGTCTTTCCACTATAGTCTTTCCACTATAGTCTGTCCACTTTAGTCTTTCCACTATTCTCTGTCCCACTATAGTATCCACTTTATTCTGTCCACTACAGTCTTTCCACTTTAGTCTTTCCACTATTTTCTGTCCTCTTTAGTCTTTCCACTTTAGTCTTTCCTCTATAGTGTCCACTTTATTCCTTCCACTACAGTTTTTCCACTATAGTCTGTTCACTTTAGTCTTTCCACTATTCTCTGTCCACTTTAGTCTTTCCACTATAGTCTCCACTTTATTCTGTCCACTACAGTCTTTCACTTTAGTCTTTCCACTATAGTCTATCCACTTCAGTCTGTCCACTTTAGTCTTTCCACTATAGTCTGTCCACTTTAGTCTTTCCACTATATTCTTTCCACTTTAGTCTGTCCACTTAGTCTTTCCACTTCAGTCTTTCCACTATAGTCTGTCCACTTTAGTCTTTCCACTTTAGCCTTTCCACTATAGTCTCCACTTTATTCTGTCCACTACAGTCTTATCACTTTAGTCTTTCCACTATTCCCTGTCCACTTTAGTCTTTCCACTTTAGTCACCACTTTATTCTGCCCACTACAGTCTTTCCACTGTAGTCTTTCCACTATAGTCTGTCCACTTTAGTCTTTCCACTATTCTCTGTCCACTTTAGTCTTTCCACTATAGTCTACACTTTATTCTGTCCACTACAGTCTTTCCACTATAGTCTTTCCACTATAGTCTGTCCACTTTAGTCTTTCCACTTTAGTTTTCCACTTTAGTCTGTCCACTTCAGTCTTTCCACTATAGTCTGTCCACTTTAGTCTTTCCACTTTAGTCTTTCCACTTTAGTCTCCACTTTATTCTGTTCACTACAGTCTTTCCACTATAGTCTTTCCACTATAGTCTGTCCACTTTAGTCTTTCCACTCTTCTCTGTCCACTTTAGTCTTTCCACTCTTCTCTGTCCACTTTAGTCTTTCCACTACAGTCTCCACTTTATTCTGTCCACTACAGTCTTTCCACTATAGTCTTTCAACTATAGTCTGTCCACTTTAGTCTTTCCACTTCAGTCTTTGCCCTATAGTCTGTCCACTTTAGTCTTTCAACTTTAGTCTTTCCACTTTAGTCTGTCCACTTTAGTCTTTCCACTCTTCTCTGTCCACTTTAGTCTTTCCACTACAGTCTCCACTTTATTCTGTTCACTACAGTCTTTCCACTATAGTCTGTCCACTTTAGTCTTTCCACTCTTCTCTGTCCACTGAGTCTTTCCACTTCAGTCTTTCCACTATAGTCTGTCTACTTTAGTCTTTCCACTTTAGTCTTTCCACTATAGTCTCCACTTTATTCTGTCCACTACATTCTTTCCACTTTAGTCTCTCCACTATTCTCTGTCCACTTTAGTCTTTCCACTATAGTCTCCACTTTATTCTGTCCACTACAGTCTTTCCACTATAGTCTTTCCACTATAGTCTTTCCACTATAGTCTGTCCACTTTAGTCTTTCCACTTTAGTCTTTCCACTTTATTCTGTCCACTTCAGTATGTACACTTTAGTCTGTCCACTGAGTCTTTCCACTTCAGTCTTTCCACTATAGTCCGTCCACTTTAATCTTTCAAATTTAGTCTTTCCACTTTAGTCTGTCCACTTTAGTCTTTCCACTATAGTCTGTCCACTTTAGTCTTTCCACTATTCTCTGTCCATTTTAGTCTTTCCACTAGAGTCTCCACTTTATTCTGTCCACTACAGTATTTCAACTATAGTCTTTCCACTATAGTCTGTCCACTTTAGTCTTTTCACTTTAGTCTTTCCACTTTCGTCTGTCCAAATTAGTCTTTCCACTTTAGTCTTTCCACTTTAGTCTGTCCTCTTTAGTCTTTCCACTATAGTTTGTCCACTTTAGTCTTTTTACTTTAGTCTTTCCACTTGATTCTGTACACTTCAGTGTGTACACTTTAGTCTGTCCATTGAGTCTTTCCACTTCAGTCTTTCCACAATAGTTTGTCCACTTTAGTCTTTCCACTTTAGTCTTTCCACTATAGTCTCCACTTTATTCTGTCCACTACATTCTTTCCACTTTAGTCTTTCCACTATTCCCTGTCCAATTTAGTCTTTCCACTATAGTCTCCACTTTATTCTGTCCACTACAGTCTTTCCACTTTAGTCTTTCCACTATTCTCTGTCCTCTTTAGTCATTCCACTTTATTCTTTCCACTATAGTGTCCACTTTATTCCTTCCACTACAGTTTTTCCACTATAGTCTTTCCACTATAGTCTATCCACTTTAGTCTTTCCACTATTCTCTGTCCACTTTAGTCTTTCCACTATAGTCTCCACTTTATTCTGTCCACTACAGTCTTTCCACTTTAGTCTTTCCACTATAGTCTATCCACTTCAGTCTGTCCACTTTAGTCTTTCCACTATAGTCTGTCCACTTTAGTCTTTCCACTATAGTCTTTCCACTTTAGTCTGTCCACTTAGTCTTTCCACTTCAGTCTTTCCACTATAGTCTGTCCACTTTAGTCTTTCCACTTTAGCCTTTCCACTATAGTCTCCACTTTATTCTGTCCACTACAGTCTTATCACTTTAGTCTTTCCACTATTCCCTGTCCACTTTAGTCTTTCCACTTTAGTCACCACTTTATTCTGTCCACTACAGTCTTTCCACTGTAGTCTTTCCACTATAGTCTGTCCACTTTAGTCTTTCCACTATTCTCTGTCCACTACAGTCTTTCCACTATAGTCTTTCCACTATAGTCTGTCCACTTTAGTCTTTAAACTTTAGATTTCCACTTTAGTCTGTCCACTTCAGTCTTTCCACTATAGTCTGTCCACTTTAGTCTTTCCACTTTAGTCTTTCCACTGTAGTCTCCACTTTATTCTGTTCACTTCAGTCTTTCCACTATAGTCTTTCCAATATAGTCTGTCCACTTTAGTCTTTCCACTCTTCTCTGTCCACTTTAGTCTTTCCACTATGGTCTCCACTTTATTCTGTCCACTACAGTCTTTCCACTATAGTCTTTCCACTATAGTCTGTCCACTTTAGTCTTTCCACTTTAGTCTTTCCACTATAGTCTCCACTTTATTCTGTCCACTACAGTCTTTCCACTATAGTCTCCACTTTATTCTGTCCACTAAAGTCTTTCCACTATAGTCTTTCCATTATAGTCTGTACACTTTAGTCTTTCCACTATAGTCTTTCCACTTTAGTCTTTCCACTATAGTCTATACTTTAATCTGTCCACTACAGTCTTTCCACTATAGACTTTCCACTATAGTTTGTCCACTTTAGTCTTTCCACTTTAGTCTGTCCACTTTAGTCTTTCAACTATAGTCTGTCCACTTTAGTCTTTCCAATATTCTCTGTCCACATTAGTCTTTCCGCTATAGTCTCCACTTTATTCTGTCCACTACAGTCTTTCCACTTTAGTCTGTCCACTTTAGTCTGTCCACTTTAGTCTTTCCACTTTAGTCATTTCCACTATAGTCTGTCCACTTTAGTCTTTCGACTTTAGTCTTTCCACTTTAGTCTGTACACTTTAGTCTTTCCACTATAGTCTGTCCACTTTAGTCTTTCCGCTATTCTCTGTCCACTTTAGTCTTTCCACTTTAGTCTTTCAACTATAGTCTCCACTTTATTATATCCACTACAGTCTTTCCACTATAGTCTTTCCACTATAGTCTGTCCACTTTAGTCTTCCCACTTTAGTTTTTCCACTTTATTCTGTCCACTTCAGTGTGTACACTTTAGTCTGTCCACTGAGTCTTTCCACTTCAGTCTTTCCACTATAGTCTGTCCACTTTAGTCTTTCAACTTTAGTCTTTCCACTTTAGTCTGTCCACTTTAGTCTTTCCACTATAGTCTGTCCACTTTAGTCTTTCCACTATTCTCTGTCCATTTTAGTCTTTCCACTAGAGTCTCCACTTTATTCTGTCCACTACAGTCTTTCCACTATAGTCTTTCCACTAAAGTCTGTCCACTTTAGTCTTTCCACTTTAGTCTGTCCACTTTAGTCTTTGTACTATAGTCTGTCCACTTTAGTCTTTCCACTATAATCTGTCCACTTTAGTCTTTCCACTATAGTCTGTCCACTTTAGTCTTTCCACTTTATTCTGTCCACTTCAGTGTGTACACTTTAGTCTGTCCACTGAGTCTTTCCACTTCAGTCTTTCCACTATAGTCTGTCCACTTTAGTCTTTCCACTTTAGTCTTTCCACTATAGTCTCCACTTTATTCTGTCCACTACATTCTTTCCACTTTAGTCTCTCCACTATTCTCTGTCCACTTTAGTCTTTCCACTATAGTCTCCACTTTATTCTGTCCACTACAGTCTTTCAACTATAGTCTTTCCACTATAGTCTGTCCACTTTAGTCTTTCCGCTATTCTCTGTCAACTTTAGTCTTTCCACTATAGTCTGTCCACTTTAGTCTTTCCACTATTCTCTGTCCACTTTAGTCTTTCCACTATAGTCTCCACTATATTATGTCCACTACAGTCTTTCCACTATAGTCTTTCCACTATAGTCTGTCCACTTTAGTCTTTCCACTATAGTCTCCACTTTATTCTGTCCACTACAGTCTTTCCACTATAGTCTTTCCACTATAGTCTGTCCACTTTAGTCTTTCAACTTTTGTTTTTCCACTTTAGTCTGTCCGCTTTAGTCTTTCCACTATAGTCTGTCTTCTTTAGTCTTTTTACTTTAGTCTTTCCACTTTATTCTGTCCACTTCAGTGTATACACTTTCGTCTGTCCATTGAGTCTTTCCACTTCAGTCTTTCCACTATAGTTTGTCCACTTTAGTCTTTCGACTTTAGTCTTTCCACTTTAGTCTGTACACTTTAGTCTTTCCACTATAGTCTGTCCACTTTAGTCTTTCCACTATTCTCTGTCCACTTTAGTCTTTCCAGTTTAGTCTTTCAACTAAAGTCTCCACTTTATTCTGTCCACTACAGTCTTTCCACTATAGTCTTTCCACTATAGTCTGTCTACTTTAGTCTTTCCACTTTAGTCTTTCCACTTTAGTCTGTCCACTTTAGTCTTTCCACTATAGTCTGTCCACTAAAGTCTTTCCACTTTAGTCTTTCCGCTTTAGTCTGTCCACATAGTCTTTCCACTTCAGTCTTTCCACTAGAGTCTGTCCACTTTAGTCTTTCCACTTTAGTCTTTCCACTTTAGTCTGTCCACTTTAGTCTTTCCACTATAGTCTGTCCACTTTAGTCTTTCGACTTTAGTCTTTCCACTTTAGTCTGTACACTTTAGTCTTTCCACTATAGTCTGTCCACTTTAGTCTTTCCACTATTCTCTGTCCACTTTAGTCTTTCCACTTTAGTCTTTCAACTATAGTCTCCACTTTATTCTGTCCACTACAGTCTTTCCACTATAGTCTTTCCACTATAGTCTGTCCACTTTAGTCTTTCCACTTTAGTCTTTCCACTTTATTCTGTCCACTTCAGTGTGTACACTTTAGTCTGTCCACTGAGTCTTTCCACTTCAGTCTTTCCACTATAGTCTGTCCACTTTAGTCTTTCAACTTTAGTCTTTCCACTTTAGTCTGTCCAAATTAGTCTTTCCACTATAGTCTGTCCACTTTAGTCTTTCCACTATTCTCTGTCCACTTCAGTCTTTCCACTAAAGTCTGTCCACTTTAGTCTGTACACTTTAGTCTTTCCACTATAGTCTGTCCACTTTAGTCTTTCCACTATTCTCTGTCCACTTCAGTCTTTCCACTAAAGTCTGTCCACTTTAGTCTTTCCACTTTAGTCTTTCCACTTTAGTCTGTCCAAATTAGTCTTTCCACTATAGTTTGTCCACTTTAGTCTTTTCACTTTAGTCTTTCCACTGAGGTCTCCACTTTATTCTGTCCACTACATTCTTTCCACTATAGTTTTTCCACTGTAGTCTGTCCACTTTAGTCTTTCCACTATTCCCTGTCCACTTTAGTCTTTCCACTATAGTCTCCACTTTATTCTGTCCACTACAGTCTTTCCACTATAGTTTTTCCACTGTAGTCTGTCCACTTTAGTCTTTCCACTATAGTCTCCACTTTATTCTGTCCACTACAGTCTTTCCACTTTAGTCTTTCCACTATTCTCTGTCCTCTTTAGTCTTTCCACTTTAGTCTTTCCACTATAGTGTCCACTTTATTCCTTCCACTACAGTTTTTCCACTATAGTCTTTCCACTAAAGTCTGTCCACTTTAGTCTTTCCACTATTCTCTGTCCACTTTAGTCTTTCCACTATAGTCTGTCCACTTTAGTCTGTCCACTTAGTCTTTCCACTTCAGTCTTTTCACTATAGTCTGTCCACTTTAGTCTTTCCATTTTAGCCTTTCCACTATAGTCTCCACTTTATTCTGTCCACTACAGTCTTATCACTTTAGTCTTTCCACTATTCCCTGTCCACTTTAGTCTTTCCACTTTAGCCTTTCCACTATAGTCACCACTTTATTCTGTCCACTACAGTCTTTCCACTGTAGTCCTTCCACTATAGTCTGTCCACTTTAGTCTTTCCACTATTCTCTGTCCACTTTAGTCTTTCCACTATAGTCTACACTTTATTCTGTCCACTACAGTCTTTCCACTATAGTCTTTCCACTATAGTCTTTCCACTTTAGTCTTTCCACTACAGTCTTTCCACTATAGTCTTTCCACTATAGTCTGTCCACTTTAGTCTTTCCACTTTAGTCTTTCCACTATAGTCTATACTTTATTCTGTCCACTACAGTCTTTCCACTATAGTCTTTCCACTATAGTTTGTCCAATTTAGTCTTTCCACTTTAGTCTTTTCACTATAGTCTCCACTTTATTCTGTTCACTACAGTCTTTCCACTATAGTCTTTCCACTATAGTCTGTCCACTTTAGTCTTTCCACTCTTCTCTGTCCACTTTCGTCTTTGCACTATAGTCTCCACTTTATTCTGTCCACTACAGTCTTTCCACTATAGTCTTTCCACTATAGTCTGTCCACTTTAGTCTTTCCACTACAGTCTTTCCACTATAGTCTTTCCACTATAGTCTGTCCACTTTAGTCTTTCCACTTTAGTCTTTCCACTATAGTCTATACTTTCTTCTGTCCACTACAGTCTTTCCACTATAGTTTGTCCACTTTAGTCTTTCCAATTTAGTCTGTCCACTTTAGTCTTTCAACTATAGTCTGTCCACTTTAGTCTTTCCAATATTCTCTGTCCACTTTAGTCTTTCCGCTATAGTCTCCACTTTATTCTGTCCACTACAGTCTTTCCACTTTAGTCTGTCCACTTTAGTCTGTCCACTTTAGTCTTTCCACTTTAGTCATTTCCACTATAGTCTGTCCACTTTAGTCTTTCGACTTTAGTCTTTCCACTTTAGTCTGTACACTTTAGTCTTTCCACTATAGTCTGTCCACTTTAGTCTTTCCACTATTCTCTGTCCACTTTAGTCTTTCCAGTTTAGTCTTTCAACTAAAGTCTCCACTTTATTCTGTCCACTACAGTCTTTCCACTATAGTCTTTCCACTATAGTCTGTCTACTTTAGTCTTTCCACTTTAGTCTTTCCACTTTAGTCTGTCCACTTTAGTCTTTCCACTATAGTCTGTCCACTATAGTCTTTCCACTTTAGTCTTTCCGCTTTAGTCTGTCCACATAGTCTTTCCACTTCAGTCTTTCCACTAGAGTCTGTCCACTTTAGTCTTTCCACTTTAGTCTTTCCACTATAGTCTGTCCACTTTAGTCTTTCGACTTTAGTCTTTCCACTTTAGTCTGTACACTTTAGTCTTTCCACTATAGTCTGTCCACTTTAGTCTTTCCACTATTCTCTGTCCACTTTAGTCTTTCCACTTTAGTCTTTCAACTATAGTCTCCACTTTATTCTGTCCACTACAGTCTTTCCACTATAGTCTTTCCACTATAGTCTGTCCACTTTAGTCTTTCCACTTTAGTCTTTCCACTTTATTCTGTCCACTTCAGTGTGTACACTTTAGTCTGTCCACTGAGTCTTTCCACTTCAGTCTTTCCACTATAGTCTGTCCACTTTAGTCTTTCAACTTTAGTCTTTCCACTTTAGTCTGTCCACTTTAGTCTTTCCACTATAGTCTGTCCACTTTAGTCTTTCCACTATTCTCTGTCCACTTTAGTCTTTCCACTAGAGTCTCCACTTTATTCTGTCCACTACAGTATTTCCACTATAGTCTTTCCACTAAAGTCTGTCCACTTTAGTCTTTCCACTTTAGTCTTTCCACTTTAGTCTGTCCAAATTAGTCTTTCCACTTTAGTCTTTCCACTTTAGTCTGTCCACTTTAGTCTTTCCACTATAGTCTGTCCACTTTAGTCTTTTTACTTTATTCTTTCCACTTTATTCTGTCCACTTCAGTGTGTACACTTTAGTCTGTCCATTGAGTCTTTCCACTTCAGTCTTTCCACTATAGTTTGTCCACTTTAGTCTTTCCACTTTAGTCTTTCCACTATAGTCTCCACTTTATTCTGTCCACTACATTCTTTCCACTTTAGTCTTTCCACTATTCCCTGTCCAATTTAGTCTTTCCACTATAGTCTTTCCACTATAGTGTCCACTTTATTCCTTCCACTACAGTTTTTCCACTATAGTCTTTCCACTATAGTCTGTCCACTTTAGTCTTTCCACTATTCTCTGTCCACTTTAGTCTTTCCACTATAGTCTCCACTTTATTATGTCCACTACAGTCTTTCCACTTTAGTCTTTCCACTATAGTCTATCCACTTCAGTCTGTCCACTTTAGTCTTTCCACTATAGTCTGTCCACTTTAGTCTTTCCACTATAGTCTTTCCACTTTAGTCTGTCCACTTAGTCTTTCCACTTCAGTCTTTCCACTATAGTCTGTCCACTTTAGTCTTTCCACTTTAGCCTTT
Source organism: Branchinecta sandiegonensis (assembly GCA_030848855.1). Taxonomy (NCBI): domain Eukaryota; kingdom Metazoa; phylum Arthropoda; class Branchiopoda; order Anostraca; family Branchinectidae; genus Branchinecta; species Branchinecta sandiegonensis. The sequence goes on from JAUPMV010000135.1 coordinate 85,553, forward strand.
CCACTATAGTCTCCACTTTAATCTGTCCACTACAGTCTTTCCACTTTAGTCTTTCCACTATAGTCTATCCACTTCAGTCTGTCTCCTTTAGTCTTTCCACTATAGTCTGTCCACTTTAGTCTTTCCACTATAGTCTTTCCACTTTAGTCTGTCCACTTAGTCTTTCCACTTCAGTCTTTTCACTATAGTCTGTCCACTTTAGTCTTTCCACTTTAGCCTTTCCACTATAGTCTCCACTTTATTGTGTCCACTACAGTCTTATCACTTTAGTCTTTCCACTATTCCCTGTCCACTTTAGTCTTTCCACTTTAGTCACTACTTTATTCTGTCCACTACAGTCTTTCCACTGTAGTCTTTCCACTATAGTCTGTCCACTTTAGTCTTTCCACTATTCTCTGTCCACTTTAGTCTTTCCACTATAGTCTACACTTTATTCTGTCCACTACAGTCTTTCCACTATAATCTTTCCACTATAGTCTTTCCACTTTAGTCTTTCCACTACAGTCTTTCCACTATAGTCTTTCCACTCTAGTCTGTCCACTTTAGTCTTTCCACTTTAGTCTTTCCACTTTAGTCTTTCCACTATAGTCTATACTTTATTCTGTCCACTTCAGTCTTTTCACTATAGTCTGTCCACTTTAGTCTTTCCACTTTAGCCTTTCCACTATAGTCTCCACTTTATTCTGTCCACTACAGTCTTATCACTTTAGTCTTTCCACTATTCCCTGTCCACTTTAGTCTTTCCACTTTAGTCACCACTTTATTCTGTCCACTACAGTCTTTCCACTGTAGTCTTTCCACTATAGTCTGTCCACTTTAGTCTTTCCACTATTCTCTGTCCACTTTAGTCTTTCCACTATAGTCTACACTTTATTCTGTCCACTACAGTCTTTCCACTATAGTCTTTCCACTATAGTCTTTCCACTTTAGTCTGTCCACTTATTCCTTCCACTACAGTTTTTCCACTATAGTCTTTCCACTAAAGTCTGTCCACTTTAGTCTTTCCACTATTCTCTGTCCACTTTAGTCTTTCCACTATAGTCTCCACTTTAATCTGTCCACTACAGTCTTTCCACTTTAGTCTTTCCACTATAGTCTATCCACTTCAGTCTGTCTCCTTTAGTCTTTCCACTATAGTCTGTCCACTTTAGTCTTTCCACTATAGTCTTTCCACTTTAGTCTGTCCACTTAGTCTTTCCACTTCAGTCTTTTCACTATAGTCTGTCCACTTTAGTCTTTCCACTTTAGCCTTTCCACTATAGTCTCCACTTTATTCTGTCCACTACAGTCTTATCACTTTAGTCTGTCCACTATTCTCTGTCCACTTTAGTCTTTCCACTATAGTCTACACTTTATTCTGTCCACTACAGTCTTTCCACTATAGTCTTTCCACTATAGTCTTTCCACTTTAGTCTTTCCACTACAGTCTTCCCACTATAGTCTTTCCACTATAGTCTGTCCACTTTAGTCTTTCCAATTTAGTCTTTCCACTTTAGTCTTTCCACTATAGTCTATACTTTATTCTGTCCACTACAGTCTTTCCACTATAGTCTGTCCACTTTAGTCTTTCCACTTTAGTCTTGCCACTATAGTCTATACTTTATTCTGTCCACTATAGTCTTTCCACTATAGTCTGTCCACTTTAGTCTTTTCACTTTAGTCTTTCCACTTTAGTCTGTCCAAATTAGTCTTTCCACTTTAGTCTTTCCACTTTAGTCTGTCCACTTTAGTCTTTCCACTATAGTCTGTCCACTTTAGTCTTTTTACTTTAGTCTTTCCACTTGATTCTGTCCACTTCAGTGTGTACACTTTAGTCTGTCCATTGAGTCTTTCCACTTCAGTCTTTCCACAATAGTTTGTCCACTTTAGTCTTTCCACTTTAGTCTTTCCACTATAGTCTCCACTTTATTATGTCCACTACATTCTTTCCACTTTAGTCTTTCCACTATTCCCTGTCCAATTAAGTCTTTCCACTATAGTCTCCACTTTATTCTGTCCACTACAGTCTTTCCACTTTAGTCTTTCCACTATTCTCTGTCCTCTTTAGTCGTTCCACTTTATTCTTTCCACTATAGTGTCCACTTTATTCCTTCCACTACAGTTTTTCCACTATAGTCTTTCCACTATAGTCTGTCCACTTTAGTCTTTCCACTATTCTCTGTCCACTTTAGTCTTTCCACTATAGTCTCCACTTTATTTTGTCCACTACAGTCTTTCCACTTTAGTCTTTCCACTATAGTCTATCCACTTCAGTCTGTCCACTTTAGTCTTTCCACTATAGTCTGTCCACTTTAGTCTTTCCACTATAGTCTTTCCGCTTTAGTCTGTCCACTTAGTCTTTCCAATTCAGTCTTTCCACTATAGTCTGTCCACTTTAGTCTTTCCACTTTAGCCTTTCCACTATAGTCTCCACTTTATTCTGTCCACTACAGTCTTATCACTTTAGTCTTTCCACTATTCCCTGTCCACTTTAGTCTTTCCACTTTAGTCACCACTGTATTCTGTCCATTACAGTCTTTCCACTGTAGTCTTTCCACTATAGTCTGTCCACTTTAGTCTTACCACTATTCTCTGTCCACTTTAGTCTTTCCACTATAGTCTACACTTTATTCTGTCCACTACAGTCTTTCCACTATAGTCTTTCCACGATAGTCTTTCCACTTTAGTCTTTCCACTACAGTCTTTCCACTATACTCTTTCCACTATAGTCTGTCCACTTTAGTCTTTCCACTTTAGTCTTTCCACTTTAGTCTTTCCACTATAGTCTATACTTTATTCTGTCCACTACAGTCTTTCCACTATAGTCTTTCCACTATAGTTTGTCCACTTTAGTCTTTCCACTTTAGTCTTTTCACTATAGTCTCCACTTTATTCTGTTCACTACAGTCTTTCCACTATAGTCTTTCCACTATAGTCTGTCCACTTTAGTCTTTCCACTCTTCTCTGTCCACTTTCGTCTTTCCACTATAGTCTCCACTTTATTCTGTCCACTACAGTCTTTCCACTATAGTCTTTCCACTATAGTTTGTCCACTTTAGTCTTTCCACTAAGGTCTTTCCACTATATTCTTTCCACTATAGTCTGTCCACTTTAGTCTTTCCACTTTAGTCTTTCCACTATAGTCTATACTTTATTCTGTCCACTACAGTCTTTCCACTATAGTCTTTCCACTATAGTTTGTCCACTTTAGTCTTTCCACTTTAGTCTGTCCACTTTAGTCTTTCAACTATAGTCTGTCCACTTTAGTCTTTCCAATATTCTCTGTCCACTTTAGTCTTTCCGCTATAGTCTCCACTTTATTCTGTCCACTACAGTCTTTCCACTTTAGTCTGTCCACTTTAGTCTGTCCACTTTAGTCTTTCGACTTTAGTCTTTCCACTTTAGTCTGTACACTTTAGTCTTTCCACTATAGTCTGTCCACTTTAGTCTTTCCACTATTCTCTGTCCACTTTAGTCTTTCCAGTTTAGTCTTTCAACTATAGTCTCCACTTTATTCTGTCCACTACAGTCTTTCCACTATAGTCTTTCCACTATAGTCTGTCTACTTTAGTCTTTCCACGTTAGTCTTTCCACTTTAGTCTGTCCACTTTAGTCTTTCCACTATAGTCTGTCCACTATAGTCTTTCCACTTTAGTCTTTCCGCTTTAGTCTGTCCACATAGTCTTTCCACTTCAGTCTTTCCACTAGAGTCTGTCCACTTTAGTCTTTCCACTTTAGTCTTTCCACTTTAGTCTGTCCACTTTAGTCTTTCCACTGTAGTCTGTCCCCTTTAGTCTTTCGACTTTAGTCTTTCGACTTTAGTCTTTCCACTTTAGTCTTTCCACTATAGTCTGTCCACTTTAGTCTTTCCACTATTCTCTGTCCACTTTAGTCTTTCCACTTTAGTCTTTCAACTATAGTCTCCACTTTATTCTGTCCACTACAGTCTTTCCACTATAGTCTTTCCACTATAGTCTGTCCACTTTAGTCTTTCCACTTTAGTCTTTCCACTATTCTCTGTCCACTTTAGTCTGTCCACTTTAGTCTTTCCACTATTCTCTGTCCATTTTAGTCTTTCCACTAGAGTCTCCACTTTATTCTGTCCACTATAGTCTGTCCACTTTAGTCTTTCAACTTTAGTCTTTCCACTTTAGTCTGTCCACTTTAGTCTTTCCACTATAGTCTGTCCACTTTAGTCTTTCCACTATTCTCTGTCCATTTTAGTCTTTCCACTAGAGTCTCCACTTTACTCTGTCCACTACAGTCTTTCCACTATAGTCTTTCCACTAAAGTCTGTCCACTTTAGTCTTTCCACTTTAGTCTGTCCACTTTAGTCTTTGTACTATAGTCTGTCCACTTTAGTCTTTCCACTATAATCTGTCCACTTTAGTCTTTCCACTATAGTCTGTCCACTTTAGTCTTTCCACTTTAGTCTTTCAACTTTATTCTGTCCACTTCAGTGTGTAACCTTTAGTCTGTCCACTGAGTCTTTCCACTTCAGTCTTTCCACTATAGTCTGTCCACTTTAGTCTTTCCACTTTAGTCTTTCCACTATAGTCTCCACTTTATTCTGTCCACTACATTCTTTCCACTTTAGTCTCTCCACTATTCTCTGTCCACTTTAGTCTTTCCACTATAGTCTCCACTTTATTCTGTCCACTACAGTCTTTCAACTATAGTCTTTCCACTATAGTCTGTCCACTTTAGTCTTTCCGCTATTCTCTGTCAACTTTAGTCTTTCCACTATAGTCTGTCCACTTTAGTCTTTCCACTATTCTCTGTCCACTTTAGTCTTTCCACTATAGTCTCCACTATATTATGTCCACTACAGTCTTTCCACTATAGTCTTTCCACTATAGTCTGTCCACTTTAGTCTTTCCAGTATAGTCTCCACTTTATTCTGTCCACTACAGTCTTTCCACTATCGTCTTTCCACTATAGTCTGTCCGCTTTAGTCTTTCCACTATAGTCTGTCCACTTTAGTCTTTTTACTTTAGTCTTTCCACTTTATTCTGTCCACTTCAGTGTGTACACTTTCGTCTGTCCATTGAGTCTTTCCACTTCAGTCTTTCCACTATAGTTTGTCCACTTTAGTCTTTCCACTTTAGTCTTTCCACTGAGGTCTCCACTTTATTCTGTCCACTACATTCTTTCCACTTTAGTCTTTCCACTATTCCCTGTCCACTTTAGTCTTTCCACTATAGTCTCCACTTTATTCTGTCCACTACAGTCTTTCCACTATAGTTTTTCCACTGTAGTCTGTCCACTTTAGTCTTTCCACTATTCTCTGTCCACTTTAGTCTTTCCACTATAGTCTCCACTTTATTCTGTCCACTACAGTCTTTCCACTTTAGTCTTTCCACTATTCTCTGTCCTCTTTAGTCTTTCCACTTTAGTCTTTCCACTATAGTGTCCACTTTATTCCTTCCACTACAGTTTTTCCACTATAGTCTTTCCACTAAAGTCTGTCCACTTTAGTCTTTCCACTATTCTCTGTCCACTTTAGTCTTTCCACTATAGTCTCCACTTTAATCTGTCCACTACAGTCTTTCCACTTTAGTCTTTCCACTATAGTCTATCCACTTCAGTCTGTCTCCTTTAGTCTTTCCACTATAGTCTGTCCACTTTAGTCTTTCCACTATAGTCTTTCCACTTTAGTCTGTCCACTTAGTCTTTCCACTTCAGTCTTTTCACTATAGTCTGTCCACTTTAGTCTTTCCACTTTAGCCTTTCCACTATAGTCTCCACTTTATTCTGTCCACTACAGTCTTATCACTTTAGTCTTTCCACTATTCCCTGTCCAATTTAGTCTTTCCACTACAGTCTTTCCACTATACTCTTTCCACTATAGTCTGTCCACTTTAGTCTTTCCACTTTAGTCTTTCCACTATAGTCTATACTTTCTTCTGTCCACTACAGTCTTTCCACTATAGTCTTTCCACTATAGTTTGTCCACTTTAGTCTTTCCAATTTAGTCTGTCCACTTTAGTCTTTCAACTATAGTCTGTCCACTTTAGTCTTTCCAATATTCTCTGTCCACTTTAGTCTTTCCGCTATAGTCTCCACTTTATTCTGTCCACTACAGTCTTTCCACTTTAGTCTGTCCACTTTAGTCTGTCCACTTTAGTCTTTCCACTTTAGTCATTTCCACTATAGTCTGTCCACTTTAGTCTTTCGACTTTAGTCTTTCGACTTTAGTCTGTACACTTTAGTCTTTCCACTATAGTCTGTCCACTTTAGTCTTTCCAGTTTAGTCTTTCAACTATAGTCTCCACTTTATTCTGTCCACTACAGTCTTTCCACTATAGTCTTTCCACTATAGTCTGTCTACTTTAGTCTTTCCACTTTAGTCTTTCCACTTTAGTCTGTCCACTTTAGTCTTTCCACTATAGTCTGTCCACTATAGTCTTTCCACTTTAGTCTTTCCGCTTTAGTCTGTCCACATAGTCTTTCCACTTCAGTCTTTCCACTAGAGTCTGTCCACTTTAGTCTTTCCACTTTAGTCTTTCCACTTTAGTCTGTCCACTTTAGTCTTTCCACTATAGTCTGTCCACTTTAGTCTTTCGACTTTAGTCTTTCCACTTTAGTCTGTACACTTTAGTCTTTCCACTATAGTCTGTCCACTTTAGTCTTTCCACTATTCTCTGTCCACTTTAGTCTTTCCACTTTAGTCTTTCAACTATAGTCTCCACTTTATTCTGTCCACTACAGTCTTTCCACTATAGTCTTTCCACTATAGTCTGTCCACTTTAGTCTTTCCACTTTAGTCTTTCCACTTTATTCTGTCCACTTCAGTGTGTCCACTTTAGTCTGTCCACTGAGTCTTTCCACTTCAGTCTTTCCACTATAGTCTGTCCACTTTAGTCTTTCAACTTTAGTCTTTCCACTTTAGTCTGTCCACTTTAGTCTTTCCACTATAGTCTGTCCACTTTAGTCTTTCCACTATTCTCTGTCCACTTTAGTCTTTCCACTAGAGTCTCCACTTTATTCTGTCCACTACAGTATTTCCACTATAGTCTTTCCACTAAAGTCTGTCCACTTTAGTCTTTCCACTTTAGTCTTTCCACTTTAGTCTGTCCAAATTAGTCTTTCCACTTTAGTCTTTCCACTTTAGTCTGTCCACTTTAGTCTTTCCACTATAGTCTGTCTACTTTAGTCTTTTTACTTTATTCTTTCCACTTTATTCTGTCCACTTCAGTGTGTACACTTTAGTCTGTCCATTGAGTCTTTCCACTTCAGTCTTTCCACTATAGTTTGTCCACTTTAGTCTTTCCACTTTAGTCTTTCCACTATAGTCTCCACTTTATTCTGTCCACTACATTCTTTCCACGTTAGTCTTTCCACTATTCCCTGTCCAATTTAGTCTTTCCACTATAGTCTTTCCACTATAGTGTCCACTTTATTCCTTCCACTACAGTTTTTCCACTATAGTCTTTCCACTATAGTCTGTCCACTTTATTCTTTCCACTATTCTCTGTCCACTTTAGTCTTTCCACTATAGTCTCCACTTTATTATGTCCACTACAGTCTTTCCACTTTAGTCTTTCCACTATAGTCTATCCACTTCAGTCTGTCCACTTTAGTCTTTCCACTATAGTCTGTCCACTTTAGTCTTTCCACTATAGTCTTTCCACTTTAGTCTGTCCACTTAGTCTTTCCACTTCAGTCTTTCCACTATAGTCTGTCCACTTTAGTCTTTCCACTTTAGCCTTTCCACTATAGTCTCCACTTTAATCTGTCCACTACAGTCTTTCCACTTTAGTCTTTCCACTATAGTCTATCCACTTCAGTCTGTCTCCTTTAGTCTTTCCACTATAGTCTGTCCACTTTAGTCTTTCGACTATAGTCTTTCCACTTTAGTCTGTCCACTTAGTCTTTCCACTTCAGTCTTTTCACTATAGTCTGTCCACTTTAGTCTTTCCACTTTAGCCTTTCCACTATAGTCTCCACTTTATTCTGTCCACTACAGTCTTATCACTTTAGTCTTTCCACTATTCCCTGTCCACTTTAGTCTTTCCACTTTAGTCACCACTTTATTCTGTCCACTACAGTCTTTCCACTGTAGTCTTTCCACTATAGTCTGTCCACTTTAGTCTTTCCATTATTCTCTGTCCACTTTAGTCTTTCCACTATAGTCTACACTTTATTCTGTCCACTACAGTCTTTCCACTATAGTCTTTCCACTATAGTCTTTCCACTTTAGTCTTTCCACTACATTCTTTCCACTATAGTCTTTCCACTATAGTCTGTCCACTTTAATCTTTCCACTTTAGTCTTTCCACTATAGTCTATACTTTATTCTGTCCACTTCAGTCTTTTCACTATAGTCTGTCCACTTTAGTCTTTCCACTTTAGTCTTTCCACTATAGTCTATACTTTCTTCTGTCCACTACAGTCTTTCCACTATAGTCTTTCCACTATAGTTTGTCCACTTTAGTCTTTCCAATTTAGTCTGTCCACTTTAGTCTTTCAACTATAGTCTGTCCACTTTAGTCTTTCCAATATTCTCTGTCCACTTTAGTCTTTCCGCTATAGTCTCCACTTTATTCTGTCCACTACAGTCTTTCCACTTTAGTCTGTCCACTTTAGTCTGTCCACTTTAGTCTTTCCACTTTAGTCATTTCCACTATAGTCTGTCCACTTTAGTCTTTCGACTTTAGTCTTTCCACTTTAGTCTGTACACTTTAGTCTTTCCACTATAGTCTGTCCACTTTAGTCTTTCCAGTTTAGTCTTTCAACTATAGTCTCCACTTTATTCTGTCCACTACAGTCTTTCCACTATAGTCTTTCCACTATAGTCTGTCTACTTTAGTCTTTCCACTTTAGTCTTTCCACTTTAGTCTGTCCACTTTAGTCTTTCCACTATAGTCTGTCCACTATAGTCTTTCCACTTTAGTCTTTCCGCTTTAGTCTGTCCACATAGTCTTTCCACTTCAGTCTTTCCACTAGAGTCTGTCCACTTTAGTCTTTCCACTTTAGTCTTTCCACTTTAGTCTGTCCACTTTAGTCTTTCCACTATAGTCTGTCCACTTTAGTCTTTCGACTTTAGTCTTTCCACTTTAGTCTGTACACTTTAGTCTTTCCACTATAGTCTGTCCACTTTAGTCTTTCCACTATTCTCTGTCCACTTTAGTCTTTCCACTTTAGTCTTTCAACTATAGTCTCCACTTTATTCTGTCCACTACAGTCTTTCCACTATAGTCTTTCCACTATAGTCTGTCCACTTTAGTCTTTCCACTTTAGTCTTTCCACTTTATTCTGTCCACTTCAGTGTGTCCACTTTAGTCTGTCCACTGAGTCTTTCCACTTCAGTCTTTCCACTATAGTCTGTCCACTTTAGTCTTTCAACTTTAGTCTTTCCACTTTAGTCTGTCCACTTTAGTCTTTCCACTATAGTCTGTCCACTTTAGTCTTTCCACTATTCTCTGTCCACTTTAGTCTTTCCACTAGAGTCTCCACTTTATTCTGTCCACTACAGTATTTCCACTATAGTCTTTCCACTAAAGTCTGTCCACTTTAGTCTTTCCACTTTAGTCTTTCCACTTTAGTCTGTCCAAATTAGTCTTTCCACTTTAGTCTTTCCACTTTAGTCTGTCCACTTTAGTCTTTCCACTATAGTCTGTCTACTTTAGTCTTTTTACTTTATTCTTTCCACTTTATTCTGTCCACTTCAGTGTGTACACTTTAGTCTGTCCATTGAGTCTTTCCACTTAGTCTTTCCACTTCAGTCTTTCCACTATAGTCTGTCCACTTTAGTCTTTCCACTTTAGCCTTTCCACTATAGTCTCCACTTTAATCTGTCCACTACAGTCTTTCCACTTTAGTCTTTCCACTATAGTCTATCCACTTCAGTCTGTCTCCTTTAGTCTTTCCACTATAGTCTGTCCACTTTAGTCTTTCCACTATAGTCTTTCCACTTTAGTCTGTCCACTTAGTCTTTCCACTTCAGTCTTTTCACTATAGTCTGTCCACTTTAGTCTTTCCACTTTAGCCTTTCTACTATAGTCTCCACTTTATTCTGTCCACTACAGTCTTATCACTTTAGTCTTTCCACTATTCCCTGTCCACTTTAGTCTTTCCACTTTAGTCACCACTTTATTCTGTCCACTACAGTCTTTCCACTGTAGTCTTTCCACTATAGTCTGTCCACTTTAGTCTTTCCATTATTCTCTGTCCACTTTAGTCTTTCCACTATAGTCTACACTTTATTCTGTCCACTACAGTCTTTCCACTATAGTCTTTCCACTATAGTCTTTCCACTTTAGTCTTTCCACTACATTCTTTCCACTATAGTCTTTCCACTATAGTCTGTCCACTTTAATCTTTCCACTTTAGTCTTTCCACTATAGTCTATACTTTATTCTGTCCACTTCAGTCTTTTCACTATAGTCTGTCCACTTTAGTCTTTCCACTTTAGCCTTTCCACTATAGTCTCCACTTTATTCTGTCCACTACAGTCTTATCACTTTAGTCTTTCCACTATTCCCTGTCCACTTTAGTCTTTCCACTTTAGTCACCACTTTATTCTGTCCACTACAGTCTTTCCACTGTAGTCTTTCCACTATAGTCTGTCCACTTTAGTCTTTCCACTATTCTCTGTCCACTTTAGTCTTTCCACTATAGTCTACACTTTTTTCTGTCCACTACAGTCTTTCCACTATAGTCTTTCCACTACAGTCTTTCCACTTTAGTCTTTCCACTACAGTCTTTCCACTATAGTCTTTCCACTATAGTCTGTCCACTTTAGTCTTTCCACTTTAGTCTTTCCACTTTAGTCTTTCCACTATAGTCTATACTTTATTCTGTCCACTACAGTCTTTCCACTATAGTCTTTCCACTTTAGTCTTTCCACTTTAGTCTTGCCACTATAGTCTATACTTTATTCTGTCCACTATAGTCTTTCCACTATAGTCTGTCCACTTTAGTCTTTTCACTTTAGTCTTTCCACTTTAGTCTGTCCAAATTAGTCTTTCCACTTTAGTCTTTCCACTTTAGTCTGTCCACTTTAGTCTTTCCACTATAGTCTGTCCACTTTAGTCTTTTTACTTTAGTCTTTCCACTTGATTCTGTCCACTTCAGTGTGTACACTTTAGTCTGTCCATTGAGTCTTTCCACTTCAGTCTTTCCACAATAGTTTGTCCACTTTAGTCTTTCCACTTTAGTCTTTCCACTATAGTCTCCACTTTATTCTGTCCACTACATTCTTTCCACTTTATTCTTTCCACTATAGTGTCCACTTTATTCCTTCCACTACAGTTTTTCCACTATAGTCTTTCCACTATAGTCTGTCCACTTTAGTCTTTCCACTATTCTCTGTCCACTTTAGTCTTTCCACTATAGTCTCCACTTTATTCTGTCCACTACAGTCTTTCCACTTTAGTCTTTCCACTATAGTCTATCCACTTCAGTCTGTCCACTTTAGTCTTTCCACTATAGTCTGTCCACTTTAGTCTTTCCACTATAGTCTTTCCGCTTTAGTCTGTCCACTTAGTCTTTCCACTTCAGTCTTTCCACTATAGTCTGTCCACTTTAGTCTTTCCACTTTAGCCTTTCCACTATAGTCTCCACTTTATTCTGTCCACTACAGTCTTATCACTTTAGTCTTTCCACTATTCCCTGTCCACTTTAGTCTTTCCACTTTAGTCACCACTTTATTCTGTCCATTACAGTCTTTCCACTGTAGTCTTTCCACTATAGTCTGTCCACTTTAGTCTTACCACTATTCTCTGTCCACTTTAGTCTTTCCACTATAGTCTACACTTTATTCTGTCCACTACAGTCTTTCCACTATAGTCTTTCCACGATAGTCTTTCCACTTTAGTCTTTCCACTACAGTCTTTCCACTATACTCTTTCCACTATAGTCTGTCCACTTTAGTCTTTCCACTTTAGTCTTTCCACTATAGTCTATACTTTCTTCTGTCCACTACAGTCTTTCCACTATAGTCTTTCCACTATAGTTTGTCCACTTTAGTCTTTCCAATTTAGTCTGTCCACTTTAGTCTTTCAACTATAGTCTGTCCACTTTAGTCTTTCCAATATTCTCTGTCCACTTTAGTCTTTCCGCTATAGTCTCCACTTTATTCTGTCCACTACAGTCTTTCCACTTTAGTCTGTCCACTTTAGTCTGTCCACTTTAGTCTTTCCACTTTAGTCATTTCCACTATAGTCTGTCCACTTTAGTCTTTCGACTTTAGTCTTTCCACTTTAGTCTGTACACTTTAGTCTTTCCACTATAGTCTGTCCACTTTAGTCTTTCCAGTTTAGTCTTTCAACTATAGTCTCCACTTTATTCTGTCCACTACAGTCTTTCCACTATAGTCTTTCCACTATAGTCTGTCTACTTTAGTATTTCCACTTTAGTCTTTCCACTTTAGTCTGTCCACTTTAGTCTTTCCACTATAGTCTGTCCACTATAGTCTTTCCACTTTAGTCTTTCCGCTTTAGTCTGTCCACATAGTCTTTCCACTTCAGTCTTTCCACTAGAGTCTGTCCACTTTAGTCTTTCCACTTTAGTCTTTCCACTTTAGTCTGTCCACTTTAGTCTTTCCACTATAGTCTGTCCACTTTAGTCTTTCGACTTTAGTCTTTCCACTTTAGTCTTTCCACTATAGTCTGTCCACTTTAGTCTTTCCACTATTCTCTGTCCACTTTAGTCTTTCCACTTTAGTCTTTCAACTATAGTCTCCACTTTATTCTGTCCACTACAGTCTTTCCACTATAGTCTTTCCACTATAGTCTGTCCACTTTAGTCTTTCCACTTTAGTCTTTCCACTTTATTCTGTCCACTTCAGTGTGTCCACTTTAGTCTGTCCACTGAGTCTTTCCACTTCAGTCTTTCCACTATAGTCTGTCCACTTTAGTCTTTCAACTTTAGTCTTTCCACTTTAGTCTGTCCACTTTAGTCTTTCCACTATAGTCTGTCCACTTTAGTCTTTCCACTATTCTCTGTCCACTTTAGTCTTTCCCCTAGAGTCTCCACTTTATTCTGTCCACTACAGTATTTCCACTATAGTCTTTCCACTAAAGTCTGTCCACTTTAGTCTTTCCACTTTAGTCTTTCCACTTTAGTCTGTCCAAATTAGTCTTTCCACTTTAGTCTTTCCACTTTAGTCTGTCCACTTTAGTCTTTCCACTATAGTCTGTCCACTTTAGTCTTTTTTCTTTATTCTTTCCACTTTATTCTGTCCACTTCAGTGTGTACACTTTAGTCTGTCCATTGAGTCTTTCCACTTCAGTCTTTCCACTATAGTTTGTCCACTTTAGTCTTTCCACTTTAGTCTTTCCACTATAGTCTCCACTTTATTCTGTCCACTACATTCTTTCCACGTTAGTCTTTCCACTATTCCCTGTCCAATTTAGTCTTTCCACTATAGTCTTTCCACTATAGTGTCCACTTTATTCCTTCCACTACAGTTTTTCCACTATAGTCTTTCCACTATAGTCTGTCCACTTTATTCTTTCCACTATTCTCTGTCCACTTTAGTCTTTCCACTATAGTCTCCACTTTATTATGTCCAATACAGTCTTTCCACTTTAGTCTTTCCACTATAGTCTATCCACTTCAGTCTGTCCACTTTAGTCTTTCCACTATAGTCTGTCCACTTTAGTCTTTCCACTATAGTCTTTCCACTTTAGTCTGTCCACTTAGTCTTTCCACTTCAGTCTTTCCACTATAGTCTGTCCACTTTAGTCTTTCCACTTTAGCCTTTCCACTATAGTCTCCACTTTAATCTGTCCACTACAGTCTTTCCACTTTAGTCTTTCCACTATAGTCTATCCACTTCAGTCTGTCTCCTTTAGTCTTTCCACTATAGTCTGTCCACTTTAGTCTTTCCACTATAGTCTTTCCACTTTAGTCTGTCCACTTAGTCTTTCCACTTCAGTCTTTTCACTATAGTCTGTCCACTTTAGTCTTTCCACTTTAGCCTTTCCACTATAGTCTCCACTTTATTCTGTCCACTACAGTCTTATCACTTTAGTCTTTCCACTATTCCCTGTCCACTTTAGTCTTTCCACTTTAGTCACCACTTTATTCTGTCCACTACAGTCTTTCCACTGTAGTCTTTCCACTATAGTCTGTCCACTTTAGTCTTTCCATTATTCTCTGTCCACTTTAGTCTTTCCACTATAGTCTACACTTTATTCTGTCCACTACAGTCTTTCCACTATAGTCTTTCCACTATAGTCTTTCCACTTTAGTCTTTCCACTACATTCTTTCCACTATAGTCTTTCCACTATAGTCTGTCCACTTTAATCTTTCCACTTTAGTCTTTCCACTATAGTCTATACTTTATTCTGTCCACTTCAGTCTTTTCACTATAGTCTGTCCACTTTAGTCTTTCCACTTTAGCCTTTCCACTATAGTCTCCACTTTATTCTGTCCACTACAGTCTTATCACTTTAGTCTTTCCACTATTCCCTGTCCACTTTAGTCTTTCCACTTTAGTCACCACTTTATTCTGTCCACTACAGTCTTTCCACTGTAGTCTTTCCACTATAGTCTGTCCACTTTAGTCTTTCCACTATTCTCTGTCCACTTTAGTCTTTCCACTATAGTCTACACTTTTTTCTGTCCACTACAGTCTTTCCACTATAGTCTTTCCACTACAGTCTTTCCACTTTAGTCTTTCCACTACAGTCTTTCCACTATAGTCTTTCCACTATAGTCTGTCCACTTTAGTCTTTCCACTTTAGTCTTTCCACTTTAGTCTTTCCACTATAGTCTATACTTTATTCTGTCCACTACAGTCTTTCCACTATAGTCTGTCCACTTTAGTCTTTCCACTTTAGTCTTGCCACTATAGTCTATACTTTATTCTGTCCACTATAGTCTTTCCACTATAGTCTGTCCACTTTAGTCTTTTCACTTTAGTCTTTCCACTTTAGTCTGTCCAAATTAGTCTTTCCACTTTAGTCTTTCCACTTTAGTCTGTCCACTTTAGTCTTTCCACTATAGTCTGTCCACTTTAGTCTTTTTACTTTAGTCTTTCCACTTGATTCTGTCCACTTCAGTGTGTACACTTTAGTCTGTCCATTGAGTCTTTCCACTTCAGTCTTTCCACAATAGTTTGTCCACTTTAGTCTTTCCACTTTAGTCTTTCCACTATAGTCTCCACTTTATTCTGTCCACTACATTCTTTCCACTTTATTCTTTCCACTATAGTGTCCACTTTATTCCTTCCACTACAGTTTTTCCACTATAGTCTTTCCACTATAGTCTGTCCACTTTAGTCTTTCCACTATTCTCTGTCCACTTTAGTCTTTCCACTATAGTCTCCACTTTATTCTGTCCACTACAGTCTTTCCACTTTAGTCTTTCCACTATAGTCTATCCACTTCAGTCTGTCCACTTTAGTCTTTCCACTATAGTCTGTCCACTTTAGTCTTTCCACTATAGTCTTTCCGCTTTAGTCTGTCCACTTAGTCTTTCCACTTCAGTCTTTCCACTATAGTCTGTCCACTTTAGTCTTTCCACTTTAGCCTTTCCACTATAGTCTCCACTTTATTCTGTCCACTACAGTCTTATCACTTTAGTCTTTCCACTATTCCCTGTCCACTTTAGTCTTTCCACTTTAGTCACCACTTTATTCTGTCCATTACAGTCTTTCCACTGTAGTCTTTCCACTATAGTCTGTCCACTTTAGTCTTACCACTATTCTCTGTCCACTTTAGTCTTTCCACTATAGTCTACACTTTATTCTGTCCACTACAGTCTTTCCACTATAGTCTTTCCACGATAGTCTTTCCACTTTAGTCTTTCCACTACAGTCTTTCCACTATACTCTTTCCACTATAGTCTGTCCACTTTAGTCTTTCCACTTTAGTCTTTCCACTATAGTCTATACTTTCTTCTGTCCACTACAGTCTTTCCACTATAGTCTTTCCACTATAGTTTGTCCACTTTAGTCTTTCCAATTTAGTCTGTCCACTTTAGTCTTTCAACTATAGTCTGTCCACTTTAGTCTTTCCAATATTCTCTGTCCACTTTAGTCTTTCCGCTATAGTCTCCACTTTATTCTGTCCACTACAGTCTTTCCACTTTAGTCTGTCCACTTTAGTCTGTCCACTTTAGTCTTTCCACTTTAGTCATTTCCACTATAGTCTGTCCACTTTAGTCTTTCGACTTTAGTCTTTCCACTTTAGTCTGTACACTTTAGTCTTTCCACTATAGTCTGTCCACTTTAGTCTTTCCAGTTTAGTCTTTCAACTATAGTCTCCACTTTATTCTGTCCACTACAGTCTTTCCACTATAGTCTTTCCACTATAGTCTGTCTACTTTAGTATTTCCACTTTAGTCTTTCCACTTTAGTCTGTCCACTTTAGTCTTTCCACTATAGTCTGTCCACTATAGTCTTTCCACTTTAGTCTTTCCGCTTTAGTCTGTCCACATAGTCTTTCCACTTCAGTCTTTCCACTAGAGTCTGTCCACTTTAGTCTTTCCACTTTAGTCTTTCCACTTTAGTCTGTCCACTTTAGTCTTTCCACTATAGTCTGTCCACTTTAGTCTTTCGACTTTAGTCTTTCCACTTTAGTCTTTCCACTATAGTCTGTCCACTTTAGTCTTTCCACTATTCTCTGTCCACTTTAGTCTTTCCACTTTAGTCTTTCAACTATAGTCTCCACTTTATTCTGTCCACTACAGTCTTTCCACTATAGTCTTTCCACTATAGTCTGTCCACTTTAGTCTTTCCACTTTAGTCTTTCCACTTTATTCTGTCCACTTCAGTGTGTCCACTTTAGTCTGTCCACTGAGTCTTTCCACTTCAGTCTTTCCACTATAGTCTGTCCACTTTAGTCTTTCAACTTTAGTCTTTCCACTTTAGTCTGTCCACTTTAGTCTTTCCACTATAGTCTGTCCACTTTAGTCTTTCCACTATTCTCTGTCCACTTTAGTCTTTCCCCTAGAGTCTCCACTTTATTCTGTCCACTACAGTATTTCCACTATAGTCTTTCCACTAAAGTCTGTCCACTTTAGTCTTTCCACTTTAGTCTTTCCACTTTAGTCTGTCCAAATTAGTCTTTCCACTTTAGTCTTTCCACTTTAGTCTGTCCACTTTAGTCTTTCCACTATAGTCTGTCCACTTTAGTCTTTTTTCTTTATTCTTTCCACTTTATTCTGTCCACTTCAGTGTGTACACATTAGTCTGTCCATTGAGTCTTTCCACTTCAGTCTTTCCACTATAGTTTGTCCACTTTAGTCTTTCCACTTTAGTCTTTCCACTATAGTCTCCACTTTATTCTGTCCACTACATTCTTTCCACGTTAGTCTTTCCACTATTCCCTGTCCAATTTAGTCTTTCCACTATAGTCTTTCCACTATAGTGTCCACTTTATTCCTTCCACTACAGTTTTTCCACTATAGTCTTTCCACTATAGTCTGTCCACTTTAGTCTTTCCACTATTCTCTGTCCACTTTAGTCTTTCCACTATAGTCTCCACTTTATTATGTCCACTAAAGTCTTTCCACTTTAGTCTTTCCACTATAGTCTATCCACTTCAGTCTGTCCACTTTGGTCTTTCCACTATAGTCTGTCCACTTTAGTCTTTCCACTATAGTCTTTCCACTTTAGTCTGTCCACTTAGTCTTTCCACTTCAGTCTTTCCACTATAGTCTGTCCACTTTAGTCTTTCCACTTTAGCCTTTCCACTATAGTCTCCACTTTAATCTGTCCACTACAGTCTTTCCACTTTAGTCTTTCCACTATAGTCTATCCACTTCAGTCTGTCTCCTTTAGTCTTTCCACTATAGTCTGTCCACTTTAGTCTTTCCACTATAGTCTTTCCACTTTAGTCTGTCCACTTAGTCTTTCCACTTCAGTCTTTTCACTATAGTCTGTCCACTTTAGTCTTTCCACTTTAGCCTTTCCACTATAGTCTCCACTTTATTCTGTCCACTACAGTCTTATCACTTTAGTCTTTCCACTATTCCCTGTCCACTTTAGTCTTTCCACTTTAGTCACCACTTTATTCTGTCCACTACAGTCTTTCCACTGTAGTCTTTCCACTATAGTCTGTCCACTTTAGTCTTTCCATTATTCTCTGTCCACTTTAGTCTTTCCACTATAGTCTACACTTTATTCTGTCCACTACAGTCTTTCCACTATAGTCTTTCCACTATAGTCTTTCCACTTTAGTCTTTCCACTACATTCTTTCCACTATAGTCTTTCCACTATAGTCTGTCCACTTTAGTCTTTCCACTTTAGTCTTTCCACTATAGTCTATACTTTATTCTGTCCACTTCAGTCTTTTCACTATTGTCTGTCCACTTTAGTCTTTCCACTTTAGCCTTTCCACTATAGTCTCCAATTTATTCTGTCCACTACAGTCTTATCACTTTAGTCTTTCCACTATTCCCTGTCCACTTTAGTCTTTCCACTTTAGTCACCACTTTATTCTGTCCACTACAGTCTTTCCACTGTAGTCTTTCCACTATAGTCTGTCCACTTTAGTCTTTCCACTATTCTCTGTCCACTTTAGTCTTTCCACTATAGTCTACACTTTATTCTGTCCACTACAGTCTTTCCACTATAGTCTTTCCACTATAGTCTTTCCACTTTAGTCTTTCCACTACAGTCTTTCCACTATAGTCTTTCCACTATAGTCTGTCCACTTTAGTCTTTCCACTTTAGTCTTTCCACTTTAGTCTTTCCACTATAGTCTATACTTTATTCTGTCCACTACAGTCTTTCCACTATAGTCTGTCCACTTTAGTCTTTCCACTTTAGTCTTGCCACTATAGTCTATACTTTATTCTGTCCACTATAGTCTTTCCACTATAGTCTGTCCACTTTAGTCTTTTCACTTTAGTCTTTCCACTTTAGTCTGTCCAAATTAGTCTTTCCACTTTAGTCTTTCCACTTTAGTCTGTCCACTTTAGTCTTTCCACTATAGTCTGTCCACTTTAGTCTTTTTACTTTAGTCTTTCCACTTGATTCTGTCCACTTCAGTGTGTACACTTTAGTCTGTCCATTGAGTCTTTCCACTTCAGTCTTTCCACAATAGTTTGTCCACTTTAGTCTTTCCACTTTAGTCTTTCCACTATAGTCTCCACTTTATTCTGTCCACTACATTCTTTCCACTTTAGTCTTTCCACTATTCCCTGTCCAATTTAGTCTTTCCACTATAGTCTCCACTTTATTCTGTCCACTACAGTCTTTCCACTTTAGTCTTTCCACTATTCTCTGTCCTCTTTAGTCGTTCCACTTTATTCTTTCCACTATAGTGTCCACTTTATTCCTTCCACTACAGTTTTTCCACTATAGTATTTCCACTATAGTCTGTCCACTTTAGTCTTTCCACTATTCTCTGTCCACTTTAGTCTTTCCACTATAGTCTCCACTTTATTCTGTCCACTACAGTCTTTCCACTTTAGTCTTTCCACTATAGTCTATCCACTTCAGTCTGTCCACTTTAGTCTTTCCACTATAGTCTGTCCACTTTAGTCTTTCCACTATAGTCTTTCCGCTTTAGTCTGTCCACTTAGTCTTTCCACTTCAGTCTTTCCACTTTAGTCTGTCCACTTTAGTCTTTCCACTTTAGCCTTTCCACTATAGTCTCCACTTTATTCTGTCCACTACAGTCTTATCACTTTAGTCTTTCCACTATTCCCTGTCCACTTTAGTCTTTCCACTTTAGTCACCACTTTATTCTGTCCATTACAGTCTTTCCACTGTAGTCTTTCCACTATAGTCTGTCCACTTTAGTCTTACCACTATTCTCTGTCCACTTTAGTCTTTCCACTATAGTCTACACTTTATTCTGTCCACTACAGTCTTTCCACTATAGTCTTTCCACGATAGTCTTTCCACTTTAGTCTTTCCACTACAGTATTTCCACTATACTCTTTCCACTATAGTCTGTCCACTTTAGTCTTTCCACTTTAGTCTTTCCACTTTAGTCTTTCCACTATAGTCTATACTTTATTCTGTCCACTACAGTCTTTCCACTATAGTCTTTCCACTATAGTTTGTCCACTTTAGTCTTTCCACTTTAGTCTTTTCACTATAGTCTCCACTTTATTCTGTTCACTACAGTCTTTACACTATAGTCTTTCCACTATAGTCTGTCCACTTTAGTCTTTCCACTCTTCTCTGTCCACTTTCGTCTTTCCACTATAGTCTCCACTTTATTCTGTCCACTACAGTCTTTCCACTATAGTCTTTCCACTATAGTCTGTCCACTTTAGTCTTTCCACTACAGTCTTTCCACTATATTCTTTCCACTATAGTCTGTCCACTTTGGTCTTTCCACTTTAGTCTTTCCACTATAGTCTATACTTTATTCTGTCCACTACAGTCTTTCCACTATAGTCTTTCCACTATAGTTTGTCCACTTTAGTCTTTCCACTTTAGTCTGTCCACTTTAGTCTTTCAACTATAGTCTGTCCACTTTAGTCTTTCCAATATTCTCTGTCCACTTTAGTCTTTCCGCTATAGTCTCCACTTTATTCTGTCCACTACAGTCTTTCCACTTTAGTCTGTCCACTTTAGTCTGTCCACTTTAGTCTTTCCACTTTAGTCATTTCCACTATAGTCTGTCCACTTTAGTCTTTCGACTTTAGTCTTTCCACTTTAGTCTGTACACTTTAGTCTTTCCACTATAGTCTGTCCACTTTAGTCTTTCCACTATTCTCTGTCCACTTTAGTCTTTCCAGTTTAGTCTTTCAACTATAGTCTCCACTTTATTCTGTCCACTACAGTCTTTCCACTATAGTCTTTCCACTATAGTCTGTCTACTTTAGTCTTTCCACTTTAGTCTTTCCACTTTAGTCTGTCCACTTTAGTCTTTCCACTATAGTCTGTCCACTATAGTCTTTCCACTTTAGTCTTTCCGCTTTAGTCTGTCCACATAGTCTTTCCACTTCAGTCTTTCCACTAGAGTCTGTACACTTTAGTCTTTCCACTTTAGTCTTTCCACTTTAGTCTGTCCACTTTAGTCTTTCCACTGTAGTCTGTCCCCTTTAGTCTTTCGACTTTAGTCTTTCGACTTTAGTCTTTCCACTTTAGTCTTTCCACTATAGTCTGTCCACTTTAGTCTTTCCACTATTCTCTGTCCACTTTAGTCTTTCCACTTTAGTCTTTCAACTATAGTCTCCACTTTATTCTGTCCACTACAGTCTTTCCACTATAGTCTTTCCAC